>JABUQX010102701.1:0-7500 GCA_015478945.1 Trachelipus rathkii
ATAGATGCTCCCATGTATGTAACACTAATGATTAGCTAACGTAAAAAAAAAACTGAATACATTTTTGAAATAGGCGAACATTTTCAATTAAAGCGAAAATGAAAGAAATAAAATAAAATGAGATAGAAAAAAAGTAATAAGTCAAAATAATACAATAGGGTTTTCATGTCACGATAATTCTCCTGCGTTCCGGGCCGATATTTTCAACCGTTCCCAACAGCATGAGTCGCGCCCCAAATATTTTCTTCTTTTCAAACTGTTAAGGCGAACATCCGGCGCGCGCACCGCACACGACACACCACACACATACAACTCTATGATAGATGTAGTGTTCTAGAGAAATAAATTTTGTTTGATGACCTGACTGCTGAAACCTAAAACCTAAAAACTATATGCAACTTTTAATCTTTTTAATTTTAATTTAAAATTTATTTTTTATTTTTTAATTTGTTGGCCATTATTTTTAGTCTTCCCCTAAAACGTATTGCAAACGATAAAGGAAACACTCTTATTTTTTACATGGGCTCATGCTTTAAAAAAATTAGAGTTTGGAAATCGAAGCTTAGTATTTGGAGTTATTTATTAAAAATTAATAATTATTAAATTTTTTTTTTTTTAGTTCTTCCATTTACATTGTACGCTGAATTCAAAAATAATACTTAAGTTTTTCGTTTTCTTAATTTGTTTTGTTTTTTTGATCCAGGGGGGCACCTAATCTGGAGACTGGCTATATATATATATAAACTATACTATATATATAATGATATATAATCAGTATATATATTATAGTAGCTTATATATATATATATATATATATTATATATATATATATATAATATATATCATATATATATTATACTATATAATCCCCGGTATAGGCGTCGGGCGTGGTGACGTTGGCCACTTTAGGTATACTTCGTCTCCCCACTTTCCCCCTAATACACTTTTTGGATTTTTTTTTTCTGAAACTCAAATGATATATATATCATAAGCCACAAAAAAAATAATAATGTAATTCTACTAATAGCTAGTTTTTATTTTAAAGTTTAAATAAAGCCTCATTTATACAGTTTGAAGGGGTGAACTCATACACATTGTGGGGTGAAATTGGGCCATCTTTTTAAATTCCTCTTGTATGTAAATTTCTATTTTCTATTTTAATTTTTTTACTTAATATAGAAACTGTTTATTATAGTAAAATTATTGAATTAGTAATTAAAATTTCAAATAATGAATAAAATAAAATAAAAATAAAATGTGGTGGCCAATTCACCCCATTCGTGGGACAAATTTGACACTTTTTGAATTCATATCTTCCATATAAATTTCATTTTTTATTTAACTTTTTTGACACCTAATATAAGTAACTCTTTATGTCATCTTAAATTAAGCTTTTTGGCTGTTACCCAATATAATAGGCTACATAAAATAACAAGAATAACAATGGTGGCCCAATGTTCACCCCATCATCAATTTTTATGGGGGGGCGGGGGAGGAAATCGGGCCAAGTTAGGCCCAGCGATTTAACCAACTATGCACTGTTTGGAACCAAAATTTAGTGTTGCCAGTTTGCTATACATTCTCAACTGTATGCACTGAAAAATATATACATTAAAAATCTGTCCATAACTTTGCATTAAAATAAAGTTTAAACAAAAAATCGCATTTTCAAATGTGAAATTCTATTTGAAGGACATTTTATACACTAATTTATTATATTCTTCTTAAAAATATAAACAACTGCTCTAGAATTAAAGATCAATCTAATTAAAACTTGTAGTATACTACCACGATGAGCAAAAAAAAAAAATTTTTTTTTTATTTAGTGCACCCCGCCCGACACTATTAGACAGACGCTGCCGGCCCTATCCCGTAAAATCCGGCCCCCTATAAATTTCAAACCTAAATTCCGAACCAACAAACAAATCCGGCCGCCGGATATGCGGTATCTCGGCTAATTCACGTAAATCCGGCGCATCCCTAATCTATATATACTATATATATTACTATATATATATACTATATATATATATATATATAATATATAGTAATATATATATATTAGTATATATATATACTATATATATATTATGATATATATATATATATATCTATATATATCTATAATATCATATAGTATATATATATATATGATAGCTTTTTCATACCAGAGAAAAATATTTTTTTTCAGCAAATTAACTTTTCTTTCCAGATTTTTCTTACCATGTAGAAAAAAAAAAAAAAAAAAATTAATGATATATATATATAATATATTATATAGTATATATATATTATATATATATATATATATATTATATATATATATATAGTATATATATCACCGGTATATATATATTATAATTATATACTTATTCACTTGTAAGCGCCGCGTAGTTTGGTTTTTGCGGAGCTCGGTATCGCCGCTCTTTTTTGTGCCGCAGTCGGTGGCCCCGTGTACCCTACGTCCAAAAAAAAAAAATACAATAGTAGTTCAAAATGCCTTTCTCTTTCCATAAGCCTTAAGTTTGTTGGGTGTCTCGTCTAGTGTAGTACGCAAGATCTCCATCGGAAAGTTTTTCATCACCCAGGTTTCTGGGATGATGGTTAGAAGGACAGTTTAAGAAGAAATGATACACAGTTTCTGGGGCCTGGTTGCACTTTGTGCAGATGTTAGGTAGTTTGGTTGATTTTAAATATTTATGTAGTGTTGCAAGTTTGCATAATAGCAGCATCTCAATTTGGTTGAAGATGCCTGGATGGTTATAGTAAGGGAGTTAAATTATGATTCTATTTCTGGTGGGTGACTATTTAGTATATTATTTGGTTGGCTATTTCTTAAATATTTTTCTATTAGATTAGTATGTACGGTATTTGTTTGGAATATGAGATGCTGTTTTGTGGGGGTTGGACGTTACTTAGGATTGTTTACATTATATGGTTAGGGATGGAGGTTGTTTGAAGTCTGTGATTAGTGGGGTTAGAGAGTGCAGTGTGACAGGGGTGCTGTGGTGACTGTGTTTTAGCGTTAAATTAGATGCCTATCATTTCTAGGGGTTTGTATATTTGTAGTATCTCTGTTTCATCCTGTTATAATTCCTAGTGCCTTGTTTTGGGCTGTTTGGAGTTTTTCCATATTTCTCTTGATTAATAACTTATGTCATATTGGTTAAGCGTAGTTCAATGATGGGCAGATGAATTGTTTGCATATAGTGATGGATATCTGTTTGTTATTTTTGATGTCAGTGCCAGCTATGGTCCTTAGGATGTTTAATTTTCTGTTTGCTGATGCTATGTTTTCTATATGTTTTGCGAAAGCTAAGTTTGTGTGTCCAGTGATACTCCTAGAATTTTTGGTTTTTGTTTAGTAGGATAGCAATGTTATTTAGGGAAATTTGGGGGTTGGTAGTACAGAGTTGACAATCTGTTGTGATTAGAGTAATTAAGGATTTATTTGGTGATGCTGACATTCTATTGTCCTTTGGCCAAGTCTGTATTTGGTTGATGAATTAATGGGTTAGAAGGGATGCTATATTTAGATTCTGGTATGTGGTAACTATGGTAATATCATCAGCGCATCAGCGTAGGTTGTTATGTATGTCAAGTCTGTTTATGGTTGTGGTAGATCGGCTGTGAATAGGTTGAAGAGTGTAGGGAATATGACTGCTCCTTGGGGTACACTGATTTTAATATTTACTGTGTATGATATCTTGTTATTAATCTGTATTTGAGTGGTTCTTCCTGATAGGAAGTTTGATAACCATTTTTTAAATTAGTGGGCTGTTTGATTTTATTTTGTGTATGATTTCTTGTTATTAATCTGTATTTAAGCGGTTCTTCCTGATAGGAAGTTTGATAACCATTTTTTAAATTAGTGGGATGTTTGATTTTATTTTGTGTATTAGATTGTGTCTGGGGACTGTGTTGAAAGCTTTGTTTATATTGATTGCTATGAGCAATGTTTTATGTGTGGGCCTGAGATTTAACCATCTATTATTGGTTGTATAATATTTGAGAGCTGTTGGGTTGAATGGTTTTGTTGGAAGCCATGTTGGAACTTTTATTTCCCAATATGTGGCTTTATTTTATTCAGTATGAGCTTTTCTAGTAGTTTACACAAGGTTGATAGCATTGAGATTGGGCAATAGGAAGAGGGATTTGAGGGATCTTTTCCTGGTTTTAACTTTAGGAAGATAATTGCTCTTCTCCAGAGGAAGGGAATGTGATTTAATTTAATGGAACTGTTGTGTGTATATATATATATATATATATATATATATATATATATATATATATATTAAATATATATATATTATATATTATTTATATATATATATATATATTTTTATATTTTATATGTTTTTTATATATATATATAATATATATATATATATAATATATACGGTATATATATATATATATATATATATATATATAATATATATATATATATATATATAGTATATATATATATATAATATATATATATATATAATATATATATTATATATATATATATATATATATATATATATATATATATATTAGGGATGTACAGATACCAGAAAAGAGGCCGATACCGATACCGATACCGATACTCTATTTTTTTAGGAGCCGATACCGATACCGATACCGATACTTTAATTAATATAATAAATACAGCGTAATAAGAATAAAATTTGTTTACGCTAGGCAACTCTAGATTTCTTCCCTTGTAAAACCAATACTTAGTCATTTATTTCATATTTGGTTGTTGCCAAAATATATTTATTTTATAAATTAAAATAGTATCTTTAAGGAATAATAAATGCAAATATAATATTAATAACTTTTATGTTTGTGTTTATTCAAAAAATATTCCATTTCCATTTTCCAGTATAAGTATTAACAAAGTTTAGCTACTAGCTTTTATGTTTTAACATGATTACAATTTAACAAGAAGATTTTATAGCTACAATATAAAGAATAAAAATAATGAAAGAAAGACACTCAATAGTCAGCTGAAAAAGCAAAAATAAAAACGCTATACTGCCAAACATGACAATAATAATAATACTCCTTTAAGATAAAGATAGATATTCAATACTCAAATTCAAAAATTCTCAAATTGTGAGGCAAAAACATTAAGCTTTCACTAGTATCTGGCGAGAGCCTGTTCCTTTTTGGGGTTTACATTCCCACTTACACTAAAAATACGCTCGCTCTCGACTGATGAGGGAGGGGCTGATAATAATTATGCTTGCAAGCATTGATATAATGGCGACTTGGCTCCATTTCATGTCACCCATGAAAGGATTCTCTACTGTAGCAGCATCTCCATGTTTTCGTAGAGCCTCATCTCCTCTTTCACAGATTGCAAATTTGAATTATCTTTGCTCCTTGATGACTGTCTTTTCAGTTTTTTCGATGGGGTTCCTTGGTGTGATGCCTTTGAAGGTGAATGAGATGTAAATGCAATTTCGGCCATGAACTTATCAAAGTCTAACATATCCAAATCCTCTTCATCTTCAGTAGGTTTATTTTGCTGAAAAGCCACCATTTGTCACTATTAGTGTTGTTGCCAGGGGTTGCTGATAAGGCGGCTTCACTTTTGTGAATCTTTTTTTTTTTTTTTTTTGTCACGCGAGGAAGCTTCTCGGTTATGCTATTTAAATGCATTCTAGAAGTGGTTCACCAGTCGAGATGCATATTGTTGGGATTCAGCTTGCTTAAATGAATTCTTATTTAGAACCTTTTATCCGTATTTATTTTTTTTATACGGTTGTCACCGCCGCTCACGGGCAAAACCCTATTTCAAGGAGTGGTTGTTGAACGCCTCAAAAATTCATCTAATGCAAATTAAGCGCAGATGAGCATCGACGCAGGCTTTAAAAGTGAGGGAGATTAAATTCAGAAGGAAAAACAGTAAATGGAAGAGAATTCCGCAGAACAGGGTGGCTGGAAAGTTAGAAACAGTGCAACGAACCAATCTGGAGTTTCTAATATCAACACAAAAACTCATGTGCCGATACAGCACCCCTTTTTTGCTACGAGGGTGTCGTAAAGGTGGGGGTACGAGTGGAAAGTTCCTCGAGCACTTGCCCGCTACGGTACCTATAGAAAGAAGATAAAGCACCAACATCGCGCCGCAAAGATAGAGGGTCAAAGTGAACTAGAAAGTACAGGGCAGTTTAAAAGCCTTTTGGCCCTTTTGAACTAGACCCCTATCCTGAAGACGAATGAACTAGAACTCCAGCCCCCAGATAGTGAGAGCAGTACTCCTTAAAAGGAGAGATAAGCGACTCTTGATAGCTGGAGTAACTGAGAAGAGAAAAAAGTCTCGCAGTCTAACCAGAACTCCCAGTTTCTTTGAGGCCGGCCCTAGCAACCCGTTGTGATGTGAGGTTTCCAAGCATTTTTTTTGTTTATGTTAAGGCCAAGAATGTTTATATTGTAACAGGGAGACGAGAGAACCGTCGACAGAGATAGGAAAGTTAAGAAGGTGTTTTGGAGAAAGGAGATTTGTAGAAGTTGGGTTTGTAAAGAATTGAATTTCACAAGGTTTGAGACTACCCCATCAGGAAATTCTATCAGATCAGCGAGAATAAAATCGAAAAGATTAAAACGAGGCAATTCTAGAAGTTAAAAGAGGGACAGAATTGAATGAGTTGAAGAATGGAGGGTCGAGTCATCAGCATATGAGTGGATAGAGTTAGTATGTGCAGGTGAGAAGATCAACTAATGAAAAGCAGGAATAAAGTAGGAGATAAGACAGAACCCTGAGAAACATCACTTTGACAGAAAAAGAAGAAGTTGCCCCCTCAACAACAGCCGATATTGAGGGATTTGAAAGAAAGCTAGATCCATAAGTAAGCAAGAAAAGAAGGAAACCCAAAGAAGGGGAGTTTGAAGAGCAGTGACGGTGCCATACCTAGTCAAATGCTTTGGATATGTCAAGCGTCACGTACACACAATGTCTCCGTAGTTTCCTAAGAGAGGAAAACATAGAATCTTAAATAGGAAAGTATATCGCCAGTAGAACTCAAGCGCACGAAAGGCGTACTGGCGATCAGAAAGAAGGTAATGAAATCCGATGGATCTAAACGAAGTGAGAGTATGAGAAGGGTTTCAAAGATCTTAGATAGAATACAAGTAGAGCTATAGGGGCGATAGTAGGAAGGATCAGAGCGGCTTCCATTTTTCGGAATAGGTTGACATATGCGCGCTTCCAACACTGAGGGAAATTGCCAAGTATTAAGACATAGAGAATATAGTTGAACGGGGGCGGGTCAGCACGGAAGCATACTCCTTAAAAGCTCGGGAGGAATGCCATCTGGGCGCACCCGCCTTCCTATCGTTCATAGATTTCAGGAGCATATGCACCGATAAAATGTAATCACAGGTAAAGGCATAAGACACCTGAGAGGAAAAGGAGGAAGGACGAGGAATGACAGAATCATCCAGGGGTTGAGTTAGAGGAAAATAGGAGAAAAAAGAGATTGGCCTTTTCAGTTGGTGAATTAG
>JABUQX010102702.1:0-21521 GCA_015478945.1 Trachelipus rathkii
ATATGCATATCAGGCAGTAAAAAAATTAAAAATGAAAAATATATATATAATAAATATATTTGAAAGAAATATCGCTACGTTGGTTGTATTTAATTTTTGTAAAAATCATTGAAGGATTCGAATCCGAAATTCGATTCGAACTGATTGATTCGATTCGGATTCGACTGTCGCTTTTACATGGTCTCCCGGATTCGGACCGGATTCGAGAATTTTCACACACACGGATTCGATTCGATCTGAATCCACGCGCCGCTGGATTCGGATTCGACTGATCTCAACGATTTCATATCACGGATTCGATTCGGATTCTGAATCAAAAGTTGCGGATTCTAGCCCATCACCGATATGAGGCAGTATATGCAGCATACATATATATGCAGGTATAGTATATATATATATATATGGTTGCTAAAGGGCGCATATATAAGGTTATCAGCGATGTAGTGAACCGAACTGATTCGAATCCGGATTGAGCCTCGAACCGTGGATTCGATTCTGATCTGAACCGCCGGAAGGTGCTGGATCTCGATTCGATTCGACTGTTCCTTCCATCAATTACGTGATTCGATTCGGATTCGAATCCAAGATGCTGGGTTCGGATTCGATTCGATCTTCGAACATTTTTACAATATACGATTCGATAGAGCTCGATTCTCGAACCGGATTCGAATCCTAGTATATTTCTTTGTTTCTATAGGATGTCAAAAAATCATAAAAAAAAAACGAAAACAATAAAATTTAGGAGCCAACCACAGGAGTGCTGTAAGAGCCAATCAAGATGCATATTTCGATTATTTTTGGCTAATCATAACGCCATAGGAGAAATAGAGTTACTCCTGAAACATTGGAAAAACTAATAATTTATAGAGAATATGTTATATGTTAATAAGGACAGGGTCCAATATTGGGCTCGTGCTACGCCCCCGTTTCTCACCCCTTAAATATAATATAAAAATTGAATTATCAGCTTCTGCGATTTTGAACCCATAAAACGATTTTTGCCCTCTAAAACGTTGTTTTCTGGTGTTTTTCTGTGTCTGTAGTCATTCTTTCAGAATATTCAGTTTTTCAAAACCCATGTTTTTGACATTTTCGTATCAACTCCCAGAATTTTTTTTTCGAAATGACTTCAAACTTGAGATATGCATAGATGGGACCATTACTTGCAAAAGTCACGAAGTACCTTTTCGATTTTTTGAGTTTTGTGCTCAGCGTTGTCCAATTTCTAAACCACTTTTTTTTTAATGAAAATTGGTGATATTTTTTCCTTTCGAGGGATGAAATTTTTAGATTATACAGTGGAGACCGAGAGAGATGCACATTTACTTAAAATAATTTTGTTGTATATGCATTAGCTTTGGATTTGTTATTGAACAAAAATGTTCGTTTGGGAAATTTTTAAAAATTTTCTTTGAGTATACAAAAAATTCTATCTAAGTGAAAAAGATGCATTCCTGCCCGACTATACAAGCCCCAAAAATTTGATGTTGATCGGATGAAAGTAAAAAATGTATCAATTTTTCACTTTTCCGAAAAATTCAAACGTTTGAAAAAGTGAATATTGGGATTACTTTTTTTCCCTACCTGTCCGATCAACATCACCTCAGGGTATAGCTGGGCGAGATGCATCTAAAGCTTACTTCTAGATACTGCTTTGCATACCAAAAGAAAAGCTCTTTTAAAAATTTCCTGTAAAAATATTTTTAAAAATTTGTTCCAAGAACAACCAGAACTAATGTACATATATACAAAAATATCTTAGTAAACAATGCATCTCCCGACCACATATGCCCTGAAATTTCATCCACTGCCTGAACAGGAGAAGAAAACTCATTTTAAAAATCCAAAAAAAAGTCGGTTTTGAAATTGGGCAACGCTGGAGCAATAAAACTCAAAAATCGAAAAGGTACTTTGACTTTTATAGATAATGGACCCATCTATGCATATTTGCTTGAAGTCATTTCGAAAAAAATTTGGGAGTTGATTCGAAAAATGTCAAAAACATGGGTTTGAAAATTGAAAATCCTGAAAGAATGACTACAGACACAGAAAACACCAGAAAACAACGATTTAGAGGGCAAAAAGCTACAGTTTGGTGTTTATAGGCTCAAAATCGGCTGAAAATTCCGGTGAATATTATGTCCATTTTTAAGGGGGCGTGGAAAATTGAGCACCGAACTTTAATAAATAGTCAGTAACTTCCCTTTAAAAAAATTACTCTTAATTTTTAATAGAATGTTGTTATGTTAATTATGAAATAGTTAATAAATTGCAATATTTAGTTAATTAACTTTTTAAAAAATTTAAAGGCAAGCTTAAGAATTAAAATTCAATTTTATAGCAGTTAAAGATTAATAGAAATTATTTAATAATATATATATATATATAGCATATATATATAGAGAAGAGAGAGAGAGTATGCTGTTGGCATACAGTTACATACATATTGGTTATACATATGTTGCTACAAGGCTGCTGCTAAGGCATGGGTTATAAGTTGGCTGCTGGTTGCTGGTTGCTGCTGCTGGCTACATATATAATCATGGGCGTCGCCAGCTTCCAAGCTAGGGGGCAGTTTAAATTTTTATAGTTTTATATATATGTTGGTATATATATATACATATATATTATATATATTAAGGTTATATATATATATATATATATTATATATATATATATATATATGCTATTATATATATATATAAATATCATAAACTAGAAACATTTTTATGGATAATTAAATGATTAACATTTAAAAAAAAAAAAATTATTTTATTAAAACAATGAAATGTCAACCACTGTATGGAAAATTTAAGATTACAATATGAAGCAAAGGTAAAACATATTAAAAAGTAACTGCTATAGCCTTCCAAATTATGCCTATCACTGTTTGAAAAATCTATTCATCAGTGCCCCGAAACAAAAGCAGTAAAATATTCATCATAGCCACTGATAAACAATCTTTAGAGTACCATAATACTGAAGTCGTGATTGATCCTTCGCTGAGCTACTGAAAGAGTGTTCTACTGTACCGGTGGTGCATGGCTGGGCGAGTAGTATCATCATAGCCTTTGATTGAAAGAAAGGTTCAGTCTCCTTTTTAAGACTTTGGAGACAGCAAGATCTTTTTTTTAAGTGCTCCTTCACTACTCAGCTTTGTCCTTCCAATTTTTACCAAAGTCTCTAGCTCTTCTTCTATGCCTCTAAGTGGTAAAACTATAAATGAATCTGTCTTTTTCTTTAACTCAATGATTGTTATGAGTAGCATGTGGAAAGGATGTAGATATACACGCATAAGCAGGTGTATTAGTAGAAAAACCGTATCGCTGTTATGCTATAGATCCAGATACGTACTACTATGATCTTCTCCAGAACCCGTGGAATTTGCTGCTGGATGGTTAAAGCCGCGGTGCTGCTGACCAAAAAAAATCCGTGATATATTCATATCAAGTCCCAGTTGCTCTGCGATTTGGATTAGCTTCTTTAACACTTCACGTGATTTTTTTCTTCATCTTTCCTCGATGGCCTCAAACAATGTGTGGAATGTGCTGCGAGGTTTTCGACGCATATCCAAGGTTTTGAATTGGTGAGCATTTACAACTGGCTCTACCATCGCAGAGTACTGCAATCAATATCATAGCCATGATGAATGACTTACATTACAAGCCGCTGAATGCAACTGAAAAAGCGCTTTTTCGTGGCGGTATTTCTTCAATGGAAAGGGTTTCTAATGCTTGCATCATTCGCACAAAGTGCTCCTTAAAATGCGTAGGTCAGTATTAGGGTTGTATATATATATATATATATATATATATATATATATATATATTATTGCTATACAAGATATATTACTATATAGTTGGCTGGGTTGCTGGTTAACGTTAATTGGAATGAAATATGAATGTACAGTAAATATATATATATATGTTGGGCATATATTACTATTACATATGGCTGGTTATTATGCTGGCTGCTGGGCTAAGTGTTGTTATTGCTACTACTATTATTATTAAGAAAGGTTATTGCTATATATACTGCTGGTTACTACAGGTTATTGTTATGTTAAGCATATATATATATATATATATATATATATAGTGGCTATCCAGGGGGGGGCCAGGGGGGGCCATGGCCCTTCCCGAAATTTCCTAGACACTAAAAATTTTCAAGTATCATATCTGTTAATAATATAATGCAAAGAGGTTAAATTAATTTTATATAATTTATCGCTGTCAGAAACAAATCTCGTAAGTCCTTTAGTTAAAACTAAACTTAAAACCATCAGAGAAAATGCAACATTAGAATTTCAGCAGATTTTTGAAGAATTTGTAAGCATATCAGAGCTGGGTATTGAAATTGCTGTACCAAGAATTAAAAAGTTCCAAAAATACAGACCCAACATTCCTACTCGACCCACAGACCTATTATCGCACATCCATATTTATACCATTTTTATATGATTTAATATCAGCATTAGGAGAGAGGTTTTTAAATCATAAAGAAATTTTTCTTCCTTGCAATGTGTCATACCGAACAGGTGTAATGCGAAATATGAGAAGATAAAAAAAGATTTTGTAACATTTTACAAGGAAGATTTCGAAACCCTAATAGAAGATTTAGTAAATGCAGAATGGGATTTGTGGAAGTTGAAAAGGCATCACAGCACAGATCGTCCAAAAACAGCAATAGACTGGATTAGTTTCTTGTTCGCAGTCTCAATTTCCAAATATTTACATCTTGTTGCAAATACTGGCAATTAACCGTGTCTTCTGCTTCAGTAGAAAGAAGCTTTTCAACATAAGACTTCTGAAAAGTTACTTGAGAAATGCTATTGGAGATGAAAGACTTACTGGACTTGCCCTATTCTACATACATCGAAATATTAACATAAAAATTGAAGATGTTATCTCGGATTTTGCTCACTCTCATGCCCGGCGATTAAAGTTAACAATTTAGGTAAGGATTTCCTTAGTACCTATATAAATTATTCCATTTTTCAGAAATTTAATATTTGGTCCTTTTTCCATCTTATATATATATATTATTGTTACAGTTATATATTGGTTGGGTTGTTGGCAGCATGCTGGCATTATTGGGAGCAAAGGTTGCTATAGATATATGGCACATATTAGCATATATGAAGAAGGCTATTGGTTATGGCTGGTTGGGCTGGCTGGGTTGATATACATACATATATTATTATGCTGGTTGTTATTACATATATATAAGTACCATATATATATGCTGAGCAGAAACGAATTCGTCTCGGCCTCCCAGTACCCTGGATACGTGCCACCGTATTACCATATGCAGTGGCGAAGAGCAGCGCAGGCTGCTGGCTACAGCATATGCTGGCGCAGGCGGTTATTGCTGTTGGCATAGCAGCGTTGGGCTGATGTTGCTATTGCTGGCTGGGTTGCTGGCGCTGCTGCTGGCTGGCTGCTGCGCGCCGCTGGTTGCTGGCTGCCGCAGCATGCACATGCCAGGTTACAGTTATGAAGCAAAGCAGCTGGGCGCAGCAGCAGCATATTAAGGCAGCTGGCTATAAGGCTGCTGATACATACAATACATATACAAGGCTACTGTGTTGCTGGGTTATATATATATATATTGTTGCTATAAGGTTATATATGAATTATGCAAAAGTAGGCGAGGCCTAATTAAGAGTCTTTGATCTAGTATAGCGAATTAACGATACTATCAATTTTAACTAAACGTTAAAAGATTATAGAAAAGCCAATAAACTGACCTTCCTTTTGATATTATAGATTGTTCCCTTTAGTACGTAGGAAATGGAAGCCATATGCTGTGGGGCTGTACTCCAAAACTCTGCATCGCAAAGAGTAAACACTCTTAGTAAGCAGCCGCCCCTTGACGACCCGATATATTGGCGCATGTCATATATATATATATGGTTATTGAAATAGGTGTTATTGAGGTCATGATGTGTTGGTTATGTTGGCTATATATATATATTGGTTATAGCATATAGATATAGCATAGTGTAAAAGATATATAAGTTACATATATATTTATGTTGGTTATTATATATGTTGTTGTTAAAATGTTATTGTTGCTGTTATTATATATATTATATGATATATAATATTAATAGAAATTATTTATTCAACATGGAAATAAATATGTATATCAGGCAGTAAAAAAATTAAAAAATGAAAAAAATTTTATTTATATATCCCATAGAATTTAAAAAGAAATATGTCATATTTTGTTTGGTGTATTTAATTTTGTAAAAATCATTGAAGGGGATTCGAACTGGATTTTGACTGAATCCGGATTCGATTCGGATTCGGATCTCAAGCTTTTTACATGGATTCGGATTCGATTCGGATTCGAGAATTTTCACACACACGGACTGGATTCGGGATTCGAACTGAAGGTGCTGGATTCGATTCGATTGATTCTCGAACATTATCATCAATGAGTCCGGATCTCTGATTCGAACCAAAAGCCGTCGGGTATTCGCCCATCACTGATATATATATATATATATATATATATATATATATATATATATATATATATATATATATATATATATATATATACATATTTTTGGGTAATTTTTTTCATCATATTTAGATATATATGCTTAAATAAAGTGATATATATATAAGTTATATATATAAAGTTATATATATTATATATATATATATATTTGCTGCTAATGCTATATATATATATTTTAAAGCAAGATTTTAAAACTTTGACAAGACAATCTTCAGGTGACAGGATAAGAAAACTTTTATTTAGCAATGACTTTATTAAAAATAGATTCTTTATTTGACACAAATCGGTAGCGTGGTTAACTTTAAAGTGACACAATAATCCTGGAGTAACGTGACACGACCAATCAGAGTGAGTGAACGCGGTGACTTCGGAGTAAGCGTGATAGGTCCAATACACGAGTCAGTCCTATGGGTATACCTGTTTGGGAAAAGGAATAGTACGGGAAAAGTGATAACTTATGGGGCCTATAACTGTACAACAAAGATAGGAACAGTATCTCGGAAACTTTCCAATAATACTTCCGCCGAATCGGCCAGTTTCAAATTTCGACCAGGGAAGGCTGAAGGCCTGGGCGACAGTAACTACCCTCTTTAAATGGGACCCATCCAACGGCCACTTCCGAATAGCTCTGGGGAAACTCGAAGTGAGTTTGGGAAACGGTTACTACCGTTCCAGAAAACAGTATTTCAGCCACTTCCAAATTTCGACTAGGGAAGGCTGAAGGCCTGGGCGACAATAACTACCGTCTTTAAATGGGACCCATCCGACGGCCACTTCTGTCTGCATGGGGGGTGAGCTTCGGCTACTTCCGAATAGCTCTTGAGAAACCCGAAAGTTTGGGGAACAGTCATTGCCATTCCACAAAACAGTGCTTCGGCAACTTCCGAGTAGCACTGCCGCTAAGCGAGGCCTAGTTTGCTAAAAGGTTTTGGTTGAGCTGCCGCTAAGTGAGGCTAAGCTAAAAACTAATGCCTCTCTATAACTGCAGTTGCCAGCGAGAATTGACAAGATTTTTAGTCGCTTTCCGTAATCATCAATTCTAGTGTCTTATATATCCCCTGATAAAGTTCGAATAATTAAATTATTAACTATAAAAAAAATAAATCTAAAATAATATTTATTAGCAAACCAAATAATTTTTAATATAATAATTCTAAACTATTCGTACTTCTCACGATAAAAATGGGTAACTAAATTATTTTAATCTTACAATTATTTACAGTAATTTAGTTCTTAAAATAAGGATAAATATCGTGTTTAACGAATTATATACATTACTATTTACTTATTAAAAGAGACTTAATTAAATAAACTTATTTAACTCAAATAACAAATATATAAACATAAATGAACTTTAAATCTTCCGAATAATTAAAAGAAAATGAAAATATTAAATAAAGTAATTCAACGGCAAGTGTCCCGACTCCCGACTCCCGACTCCCGAGTCGTTTAAACAGAGAAAATGACCGATACCGATATAGTAGGGCAGCTATATGGCCACTGAACTACTCCACCTAGGTATAAACTTTTGTTGAGGTTCTTCAATATTTATTACTCCTCACTTTAAATTATAGTGGCTTTCTTATACCAACTGTTACAGTGCGTTGTGTCAAACTGTCCTCTTATTAATTCTATTATTGTTTTTAATCCAATAAAATATCCTTTATTTGCGTACTGGCGTTTCTATTTGCTTTTAACTCGTTAATTAAATAAATCAATTGTTTATGCCTATTCAGTATTTCTATCCTTAGTATCTAGTATTGTAGTATTTCCTAGTCACTTTCAGGTATCAAGACTACTCTAGTTAATTGTTGATGTCTCTCCAAAATGTTACACCTTTTACCAAAATATTCGTATTATATAAAACTCAAAATCAACAGAAATATCTTGAAATTAAAGTATTCTAATACTTCAGTACAATGTCAGCTCTCATATTCGATTAAACCTCTAATTGAATTGCAAGTCCACTCTAATTAAAATAAACTAAAATCTCGTAAAAATAATTCAAATCTAAAATGGTTGAACTACCTGTAAAATGAAAGTCATCAACCGTAAATCTGAATTGCACTTTTATAAACTGAATCGGACTCAATCACAATAATGATCAGTGTTACTATGCAAGAGTACCTTCAAAATGATCAACCACTAAATAACTCCAAGTCCAAAAGGCAGATTCAAACAAATCAAATTGAAAACCAACAATTATCAAAGTAAAGAAAAATCAAAATATCGATCTCAAATTAAACTAAGTCCATATTCAATTAATGTCAACATAAATCTAAGTTGAAACTATCGATGTCAATTTAAATTCAAAGTCCAATCTATCAATGTCAAAATAAATCCAGGTTAGGATAAATGTAAGGTTTAACAACTATTAATTCCAAAAATCTAAAGTCAATCACAAATAATCTGAGTCTAAAAGTTATCTATCCCGAAAAGTTCTAAGTTCAAAAGCTAAACTAAATCTGAAATTCTAAAATAATTCCAACTGTCAAAACTGTCAATCTAAAAAAAAAACAATGAAGTCGAAAACAAATCCAAGTGTCTAAATGCTTGAAGTGAACCAAATGTAAAGTCCAAATAATTCTAACGGTCAAAATGCTTACTGTTAATTAAATATAAAATCCTAATAAATCAAACTGTCAAACTATTATTGTTAACTAAATATGAAGTCCAATCAAATCAAAAGATCAAAGCACCCGAGACCACTAAATATAAAGTCCAAATAAATCGAACTGTCAAAAGTCTCAAGTGTAATCAAATATAATTTCAAAATAAATCGGACTTTCAAAATGTTCAAATGTAACTAAGTACAGTCTCAAAGTAATTCGTACTGTCAAAATGTTCAAATGTAACTAAGTACAATTCAATCTGAAGTCTAACAATGATCAATGACAACTAGGGTCGAATCCTGTCGTCAGTATCTAAGTTTAAAGTTGAATCCAAACTAATTAAATATAATTAAATCTGAAATAAATACAAGTCGATAACCAATACTGCACATCCACAACGATGTATACTTGTTTATGTAATTATCCGTTGGACTGGTTGAGCTGTATCATAATAGTTCACGTAATTTCCAAAAAGTAACCTCACTAAAATTAATAAGCTTCGGCTATACTTTAAACGACCTTCAATTTCAAATAAAAGTTTACTAAAATGAAATAAAAACTCTTTTAATATTTATTTATTATATACACTCTTCAAACTTCAATTAAAATGTTTTAATTAAAATATAATTTTATACAACTTTATTCAATCAGCAATCCATAAACAAATTAAACTTGCTCAGATCAAACAAATATCTAATAATTCGAAAAACAAAATCAAGTCAAGTTTCGAAAATGTTATATTCAAATCTGTTTCTCAAATATTAAGCTCTCAAAAATAAGCTTTATTCAAATCATTCAAAAATATTAAGCTTTCAAAAGTAAACTATATTCAGACTGATTCAAAAATATTAAGCCTTTAAAAATAAGCTATGTTTCACGTTGTTACAAAGTCCTAAGTTTTCAAAAATTAAGCTATGCTCTAAGTGGCTTCAAAATACTAAGCTTCCAAAATAAGCTATATCAATTTCGTTTAATTCTAATGTAAACTCGAATATTATACACAAATAATTTATTTCAAATTCTAATCCTAACAAAACTTCTATCGAAATAATATATACAGAACCTACCAACCACCGTTAAGTAACGTTTTCATAGATACGGTTGTTGATAACTAAACAAACTCTTAACTAAAATCTATTAAATAAAAATTCTGAATCAAAATCAATACGTATAATTCACTGACAAACCTAACAAGTTAAACTATCAAATAATGTAAGTTATCAATTGATAACACACTTTGCTTCAAAATATCAAATTAATATGCAAACTTTAAAATATTCCTATCATATATGAATATAGGCTAATGCTCATTCCATGTTGTCCTCGTAGTTGCTATCCAAATTATTCTCGTAATTTATAGGCTAATGCGCTTTATTTAAATAATATTATAGATCTAATATGCTAATGCGTAAAAACTTCTTTGGCTATGGCACAATAATCTCAAATTTATATATGGTCAAACCATATATAATGATAACTTATCAAAATATTTAAACACCTTATATTACCTGAAGTGTTTTGTTTCAAAGTCGATATCTTTATAATAAATTCTCCTATTCTAAGCTAAGTTTTTATTTACAATACCAAATATAAATGAAAATATAAACAAATAAACAAAGTTTTTCAAAAATTCCTAAGTCTGAACACGAATGCTTTGCACGCATCCAACGATCCTAGCAGTACAAGAGTTTGTCAACAAGTGAAGTCTCCACGACTATGCTGGCGCCATTTTGATTCGGTTTCATGACGTCACAGCCATCTTGTCAGCTTGTGGGAATTTCTTTAAAAATTCCCTTTTTCCATTTTTCATGCTAAATTCGTTTCTTAAAATAAAAATATAGTGATTAATACATTTCTTTAACAATAGTTTCGTTCTTAAACCACTACTTTTATTAATTTTCTTTTTTAATTTTTTAATTTCTTTCTTTACTTTAATAATCTAACTACCTTAATTACATACACATTCTTGCGCACATATGTACATTATCATGCACACACACACACACACACCTGCATATATATTCTTTTATAATTTTATTCATTCTCTATCTCTGTCCTATATTTAAATTATATATTTTACTGCTTCAGAAACTCTACCTTTAATTTACATAACAATATTTTATAATTTCAATATTTGACTTTGACATATTTACCTAGGCCCTAAGTCTGAACTTCTAAAATTGACCATATGTTTACTATATCTTCAGACCCTAAATTACTTTATTTATTCTAGCAGTATTATTATTTATATTCTAGCACTAGGTCTACATTACTTTTTACATTTTTTTAAATGACAAAGTTTGATTTCTTACCTCATATCCATATTTCACAGACCTTGTTTCCAGATATTTCCAGGTATTTACAGGTCCCTATCACACCTTTCTTCTAAAAGATCCTACGAGGGTCTTCTAGGGTGGTATTATTAAACGTCTTCTTCTTCTACAACTTCCTCCATATCCTCACTATCATCCGATGTATATTCTATTTTGATATCTTTATACCATACTCTCCTTCTAGTTACTCGTAAGTCGTCTCCTTTCTCCATGGTAATACAATTCAGTCTCAATTTCTCCATTTTGTCATTTTCGGGTAAAAAGTCTTTTTCCAGCCATCCACTCCGAATCTCTATCCAAGTTCGGGAATCGTATGGATTTACACTAGGTTCTGGTGTTCTTAACTTTACAGTCCAAAGAGTCATTTCTCGATGATTCTCTTGCCATTGGTAACCCTTTTTAGCATGTTTCTTGTATTGTCGAATTCCTTCTTTGAATAGTTTCCAGAAATGTTTAATGGCTTTCTTTTTCATATGCAATCCGTCAACAGTTTGTCCTGGGTAAGGTTCAGTATCTTCTCGTGCATTTGTTCTAACCCTGATTCCTCTACGTCTTGGTTTACTTCTAACCCAAGTATACTGACCCATTCTAGCTAATGCAAGTGGTTTCGGACAAATATACTCAATCCGATGTTCGTAAAACTCGTTTACATTATTGATAAATTCCCTCAAGTATTGACGACTAGCTCTTGATGAATATTGTCGGTCAACTGTGCTTCTATCCAAATCATTGCGAAGTCTCTGTCGATTATAACGATCAAAGTTGGGCGTATAAGGCACAGTACATATTACCTTGCAAAATGGGTAATCTTTGCCCCATTTCATGATATACTTACACAGAGTGACCACTAGTTTTTCCATTTCCAGATCTGTATTTGAAATCATGATTTTGCTGTTAGTGTTTCGGAAGTATTCAAGTTGAGTAAAATCACACTGTAATCCTACTAAAATTATCAAGTGAATCAAGTCAGTTTCTCGTTTCCTATTTCTCTCCAAGATTGCTTCTGTCAGTTGTATCATCTCCATGATTTTTAGACCATTTTTGTAATAGAATTTTACATCTTTGTAGGGCATCTCTTCCGGGTAATCGGCTAGAGCTCGTACCCTACTGTCACCGATGATCACAACTCTCTCATCATATTTGTCTTTGCGACGTCTAGTCCTCCTACTGGTACTCATTCTGCAATATAAAACACATATTATTTTAACTATTTAAATACATATCCTACATTATGCGTTTTGCCAAACGATCTTTTACTGATCACTAAGGCAACTCGTTTTTTAGCTAACATTTTTTTCATGATTTCCATGATGATCAGTTTCCTAATCACCATGACAAATTTTTTCATTTTTCTTTTGTTAAATTATTCCTCTTACGGAATAATACAACAATTTATTTTTAATTATCCCGATATTCATTTCTGAACTCAGGCTTATTTTATACTTTTCATATTTTGCTGTCAAAGCAATCAACTTTTTAGATTACTAAGTCAACCATCTCAAAAATTTATTTTTTCTTTTAAACAATCTTTGATCACCAAGGTGATCTATTTTCCTTTTTATTTTGTTACTCAAACAATCTTTATTTGATTATTACAGTAACTTTATGAACTTCAAACAAATATTTTTCTAATTACTACTATGATCAAATTCTTATTTATATTTTTATGTTACCAAAGCAATCTTTACTTGATTACTGAGGTAACCATATTTATTCCATAATTAACTACTTTTTTAATCTCTCTCAAGTTCTTCCAGAATCCACGACTCCATATTTACGGTGTCGTAGTAAATGGTGTCATCCGACATATCTTTGGTATTCTCCGTAGGAGATCCAATATATGACTCAAATAAGTTTCGTCCCCATACTTCGTCAATATCAACTTGTACTCCTGTATCTCTAAATTGTGTTTTCCTACTACCCATCCCTAATCCTAACGGTATTGAAAACTGCTCTAATTTTTTCCAATTTAACGCAAATGAATTTTTTACTGTCTCGTCTGTAAACCCTTCAAAATCTTTTGGAACATTACTAAAATCTAATGGGTCAAAGCCCTCAAAACTATACTCTGACTTAGCGCTTTCTTTTTCTAATTCACTACCTACATTTTCACTACTTGATCTTTTACTACCTAATCCTTCTAATTCTTTTGTACTTTCGTAAAACCTTTTTAAATGAGTCTGATGCACTCTATACAATAAAGTTTTTCTATATTTATGTTGTATATCATATAAGACTTCATTTCCATAAACCTTTACTATTACATAAGGCCCATGAAATTTCTTTGCCAATTTATTAGCAACAGCATGCCCTTTATATATGTTCTTTTTTAAAACTAACTCATTCAATCGAAATGGCTCATAATTTGGGTCTTTTTCTTTCCATGTTAATTTTTCTGACTCAATCTTTCTTACGTTGTCTAAAAATAAGCTAGCTGGTGTTTGTTGTAATTCCCTATGGAAACTATGATTGTACGTACTGACGATATCACCTAATTTACAATCCCAAGTATCTACGTCATCTAACATCCTAAGCATGTTTAGTATAGTTCTATTCACTCGTTCTACAATCCCGTTCGTTGATGGTACGTTTGCAGCGGTTAACCTATGATGTATATCTTTCCCCGATAAAAACCCATCCATCAACTGGTTCCTGAATTCTGATCCATTATCTGTTTGCATCTCTTTTGGGTTTTTTAAGAAAGTAGCCAGCATAACTCGAAAATTAGTTAAAACCGTTTCAGCTTTCTTATCCGGTAGGGGTATGGCCATTAACCACTTTGAATACAAATCGATACCTACTAATACATATTTGTTTCCTTTTTTAGTCATGGGTAACTCCATTAAGTCTAGAGCAACAATGTCAAACGGTCCTTTTGCTTTCACCTTCCAAGTTGGTGATTTATTTCTTCTTGCTGGTATCCCCTTATTCTCCTGACATTTAATACAAGTTTTAGCAATATTACTACAAATGTGATAAGCTTTCGGATGCCATGCTAATGCGCTGATCTTCTGTAGTAATTTATCTCGTCCTAAATGAAAGTATTTTTTGTGAACGTCTATACTCAAATTAATCATATCATGATAGGCAATTATGGGAACTTGTCGCTGTTCATTCAATTTTATTAGGTAACCATCTTGACACTCTATTTCATGCAAATATCTACTAAACGGTCGAAGCACAAAATCTTGTTTCATTTGTTTCATTCTTTCTGAATCATTTTGTTCTTGATTCAACACCTCTAAAAGTTTCTTCAATTGACGGTCATCTTTTTGCCTTCGTTTCACTTGTTCTTGTAATCTATCTTCATCATAGCAGTATATAAGTGTTTCATTCAATGCTGGTAATTCAAGTTCAGTTAAATTTTGTTCATCCCCTCCCGAAGTGCTCTGTTCTTCTTCCTCACTCTTACTCTGTGTATCTTCCGATTCACTCCTTACTTCTTCCTCCTGGTTTCCTAACCTCTCCTCTAACTCATCTTCTGTTCCCTCTGAAAGTTCGAATAGCACAATTTCGTGGGGTTTAACTATTTCCTCATTTATGTCAATTAAATCGTATACTACGTCAAATTCCTCAAAAACATCCATATTTTGAACTTCTTTCTTTTCTGTATCAAGCAGGTTGAAATGAATTCCATCCACACAATGTAAATGGCAGATTGGCAGTTCTTCTTTATTATTAGCATTATACTGAATCTTAAGGTCTCTTCCATGATATACCCATATAGCGATCTTGTTTTCTCTGGCACATGCTTCTATAATTTCAGCAGTCACTAAAGTACCTACATTACTCATTCTCTTTAGTTGTTGTCTCTGTGTTTTACTATCCACCAATCCAAATTCTTTAATGTCACTTTGCACTCTATTAACTGCTTTTTCTCGAACCAACTTATGAGTTTCCATGCTACCAAACAAATATAAGGCTATCGCCTGGAATATTGAATTTCCTCCTCCAGGGATATTTTGTACTCTAAATCTTATAGGTATAGTATCTTGTTCCATTTCTAGAGCTACAGCTTCCATGGGTTCACTCATTCCACATCTTGACAAAAAGTCGCTAATGCAATTAAATTTTCCAGGGATATACCTGATCTCAAAATAGTACTCTGCCAAATCGGTCAGGGTTCTGGCGATTCTAGAATTTACTCCGGCCATATTGTGTAAGTAGGTCAAAGGTTGATGGTCGGACCAGATGATAAATTTTCTGCACCTCAAAAACACTCTAAACGTTTTTACCCCCCATCTTAATGCGGCTAGTTCTTTTTCCAGTGTACTATAATTATAATTCAGTTGTGCTCCGCTAAAGCACATTGAAGCATAAGCTATTACTTTACTAATTCCATCCTGTTGTTGTTTCAGGCAAGCGCCTGCACCCATTCCCGACGCATCAACAAATAATTCCAGTGGTTCCATGCTTTCGTAATCCGGGAATGACAATATGGGTGTTTCAGTCATTGCCTCTTTTAGTCGATCGAAACTATACTGACATTCTGTAGTCCATTTTATGCTCTTACCAGATGTTAATCTTGACAGTGGTTTCATTAATTGGGCGGCATTTGGGATATGCCTTCGATAATAGTTAACGCTTCCAAGGAAGCTTTGCAGTTGTTTAACGGTTTTTGGCACTGTCGCTTGTTGAATTGCTGTGATGTATTCTTTTAACGGTAATAATCCTTCCGAACTTACTTCTTGGCCCAAAAACTTGATGGCTCTCTTAAAAATGTTGCATTTCTCGGGCTTGATTTTCAAATTATATTCCCGTAATCTAATCAATATGTTAGTCAAGTTCTTCAGATGGTCGTCAAAATCGCGTCCTAATACCAAGATATCATCTAAATAAGCGATCACTTGAGTCCAATCGAACCCTTTTAACATTAAGTTCACCAGACGTTGAAATGTAGCTGGAGAATTGCTGAGACCAAAGGGTAAGCGTACAAACTCCAAATGCTTAGTTGCAGTTGAGAATGCAGTTAACGGTCTTGATTCTTCATCCATGGGCACGTTATAGTAACCCTTGGTCATGTCTAAAAGTGAAAAATACACTGATCCTTTTAAGTTGTAAATATAGTCAGCTGCAACTGGCAATGGAAAACTATCTTTTACAGTTTTTTGGTTAAGTGCTCGATAATCTATACAGACTCTTATTTTTCCATTCTTCTTGATTACTGGTACTAATGGACTACTCCACGGACTCTTCGATGGTTGTATTATCCTTTGCTCTTCCAACCCAGCCAATTCTTCATCAACCATAGCTTGGATTTTTGGGTTGAACCGACGTACTTTTTGTTTGATAGGGGTGTCATCGGTCAATTGTATATGGTGAGCCACTTTATCTGTGTAACCCACATCATTCTCATCTTTACTAATAATATCTTTAAACTGAGTTAAAACTTCCTTAACTTTTTCTTTTTGTTCCTGAGTCAAGTCAGTTTGATTCAATTGGAACCTTTCTTCTAAAGATTCTTCCTGGCTCTTAGAATGGTCCGCTTCAAATTCATTTATATCTCTAATCTCTACTAAGTTATTCCCTCTTTCGATTAATTCCACTGCTTTAGCTATAACAGATCCTGATTGTATATGAGCAGCTTCATCACTCAAATTAATAATACTTACTATCGCTTTCGGACCTTTATTAACGGTATTTGAAACTAACAACCCTTTTTGATCTAAATCATAATTCTTTCTTTCGGTACTATATAAATACGGTTTCTTAATATCCTTCGGCCAAGTCAATTCCACTATACTAACACATCCAGGTCTAATTGTTACATTTTTGTCCAGTTTTAATTCCACATTATCTAATGGCACACAATTCCTACTCAAGTTACAAAGAAATACTTCCTGACTTTCGAAACGACATGTTAATTTATTTTCCCGCAAATCTATAGTTAAACAATGAGTCTTTATAAACCCTATTCCCAAGATGACATCATGTTTCGTTTTGTCACTAATTATGAATCGTTCATCTTTAACCAGATATCCTCCCAAATAAAAAGAAAAGTATGTTTCACCGCAAGTTGGTTCACAATCCCCATGTACTCCTATTAAATGAATTCCTTGTTGTTCTGTCAATTTCAATCCAAATTTTTTAGCGATGTCTAAGGACATGAGATTTACCTCAGCTCCTGTATCGACTAAAGCTCGGACAGGTCCTCTTCTTGTTTCTAATGATACATAAATTCTTTCATCCCGGCTTGCTACTGCAAGGTTTTTTGTTTGTACACCCTCAATTCCTTGCACATTCAAGGGTGTTACTCGTTTTCCGAAGTTCTCCTTTCTTTCAAGGCATCTTTGAACTGAACACAATCTTTCATGAGGTGGTTTTGATCACAGTAAGGGCAGTTTAGTGTTCTAGCTTGTCTCGTATCGTTATTAGTGACGGTTGTAGTGCCTTCTTGTCTTGGTTGCTGGTTGTTATTACTTTCTTGACGTGATTTCCTATTTCTACACTCTTGGATTCTGTGTCCTTTTTTGCCACAACAAAAACAACAATTATTCTTTTTGTAACACCTCTCTTCAAGGTGTCCTTCTCGTTTACAAAAGTTGCACTTTAAAAGTTGATCTTCTTTAGTTTTAGTTTCAGTAACCTGTATTTCCTTCTTATTGGTGGTCTTAGTTGTTTTCTTTTCTTTTCCCTCAGGAAGTTGATCCGTTTGAAAGCACTTTTCCACATTATGTGCTATTTCTACTACCCTGTTGACACTCATATTAGGTTCTGACAATGTGGCAAATTTCACTTTTGCGGCTGCGTCGCTACTCAATCCGTCCATGATTTTAAGTTTTTTCATTTGTCCGTACAATATTTGTTCACTGTCCATCCCAGCCAAGGCTGCAAGTTTATCCAGTCTCATTGAATAATTTATGATGGACTCGTTCTTATTTCTTCCTGTAGCCCAAAATCTTGTTAAGAGAACATCTGTACTTGTTGTTAATTGCTTTATGATTCCTCGTAATTTTTCTTTCACCCTTGTGTATGGTATTCTACCTCCTTCAATGTTAATAAATGCTTCTAAGATGTCACCCTCCAAATAATTCCCTAACACCCTACTCCAGGTCTCTGGTACCTTTGAATATGTGTGTGAGCAATAAACCTCAAACTCATGTAAGAACTCCTCAAACTCCCACCCTGAATCTACCGAAAATTTGAGTGGCGGTGGTACTAAAGCTCTAACCAAATTTGGATTATACAATGTGGGGTGTTCAGGTGTTAGTGGTAATTGATTTAATTCTATGTTTTCCAACGGTTCTACGTTTACTGGTGTGGACTCTATAAATCCCCCTATTGCTTGACTCAATCCATCACCTTGTTGTCCCACTACTACCGATTCAGATGTTTCACCATCCCTATTCATTTCACCCTGATTTTCACTGTCATTATCCCCCATTATGGAGTATACTAACTTAATCTACCTCAACAAGCTCTAAATTTATTAATTATACCGCAATAACTAAAATTTTTAAAAAATTTTTTTTTTTTTTTTTTTTTTCACCTTAAAAGTCAAACTAACTTTACAACTTATCAAAATAAACTAAAAACCCCGTCGAATCCTGGTCATGGCACCAAATTTTATACTCTTTATAGTAGGGCAGCTATATGGCCACTGAACTACTCCACCTAGGTATAAACTTTTGTTGAGGTTCTTCAATATTTATTACTCCTCACTTTAAATTATAGTGGCTTTCTTATACCAACTGTTACAGTGCGTTGTGTCAAACTGTCCTCTTTATTAATTCAATTATTGTTTTTTCCAATAAAATATCCTTTATTTGCGTACTGGCGTTTTTATTTGTTTTTAACCCGCTCGTTTAATTAAATAATTCAATTGTTTATGCCTATTCAGTATTTTATCCTTATAGTATCTAGTAATTGTATGTACTTTCCTAGTCCACTTTCAGGTATCAGACTACTCTAAGTTAATTTGTTTTGAATGTCTCTTCCAAAATGTTACAGACCTTTATTAACCAAAATATTCGTATTATATAAAACTCAACACCAAAAGAAATATCTGAAATATAAAGTATTCTAATCTTCAAGTCAATGTCCAGCTCTCTATTCGATTAGAGACGCTCTGAATTGAAATGGCAAGTCCACTCTAGATAAAATAAAAAATAATCTAAAAAAAATATGATCAAAATCTTAAAACGACTGAACTACCTGTAAACTGAAAATCATCAATTGTAAAATAATTCAAAGACAAATGTCCCACTATGAATCTCAAGTACAACAATGATCAGTTGTTACTATGCAAGGTTACTCTCGAAATGATCAACCACTGATCAACTCTAAGTCCAAAAATCTAGACTTAAATAATTCAAGTTGAAAACTAATAACTAAAATCAAATAAAACCAAAAATATCGATCTCAAATTAAACTAAGTCCATACTCAATCGATGTCAGAATATATCTAAGCTGCAACTATTGATGTCAAATTAAATCTAAAGTCCAATCTATTAATGTCAAAATAAATCCAAGTTAGGATAAATGTACGGTTCACAACTATTAATTTCAAAAATCCAAATTCAATCACAAATGAATCTAAAACCAAAAATTTATTTATTCTGAAAAGTTCTAAGTTCAAAAACTAAACTAAATCTGAAATTCTAAAATAATTCCAACTATCAAAGTTGTTAAACAACAATGAAATCAAAAATAATCCAAGTGTCAAAATGCTTGGAGTGAACTAAATGTAAAGTCCAAATAATTCTAACGGTCAAAATGTTTGAAGTGAACCAAATGTAAAGTCCAAATAATTCTAACGGTCAAAATGTTTACTGTTAACTAAATTTAAAATCCAAATAAATCAAACTGTCAAACTATTATTGTTAACTAAATATGAAGTCCAATCAAATCAAAATATCAAAGCACCCGAGACCACTAAATATAAAGTCCAAATAAATCGAACTGTCAAAAGTCTCAAGTGTAATCAAATATAATTTCAAAATAAATCGGACTTTCAAAATGTTCAAATGTAACTAAGTACAGTCTC
The DNA here is from genome assembly GCA_015478945.1 of Trachelipus rathkii. Classification (NCBI taxonomy): domain Eukaryota; kingdom Metazoa; phylum Arthropoda; class Malacostraca; order Isopoda; family Trachelipodidae; genus Trachelipus; species Trachelipus rathkii. Next base: position 20,463 of record JABUQX010102702.1, read on the forward strand.
AAAGTAATTCATACTGTCAAAATGTTCAAATGTAACTAAGTACAATTCAATCTGAAGTCTAACAATGATCAATGACAACTAGGGTCGAATCCTGTCGTCAGTATCTAAGTTTAAAGTTGAATCCAAACTAATTAAATATAATTAAATCTGAAATAAATACAAGTCGATAACCAATACTGCACATCCACAACGATGTATACTTGTTTATGTAATTATCCGTTGGACTGGTTGAGCTGTATCATAATAGTTCACGTAATTTCCAAAAAGTAACCTCACTAAAATTAATAAGCTTCGGCTATACTTTAAACGACCTTCAATTTCAAATAAAAGTTTACTAAAATGAAATAAAAACTCTTTTAATATTTATTTATTATATACACTCTTCAAACTTCAATTAAAATGTTTTAATTAAAATATAATTTTATACAACTTTATTCAATCAGCAATCCATAAACAAATTAAACTTGCTCAGATCAAACAAATATCTAATAATTCGAAAAACAAAATCAAGTTTCGAAAATGTTATATTCAAATCTGTTTCTCAAATATTAAGCTCTCAAAAATAAGCTTTATTCAAATCATTCAAAAATATTAAGCTTTCAAAAGTAAACTATATTCAGACTGATTCAAAAATATTAAGCCTTTAAAAATAAGCTATGTTTCACGTTGTTACAAAGTCCTAAGTTTTCAAAAATTAAGCTATGCTCTAAGTGGCTTCAAAATACTAAGCTTCCAAAATAAGCTATATCAATTTCGTTTAATTCTAATGTAAACTCGAATATTATACACAAATAATTTATTTCAAATTCTAATCCTAACAAAACTTCTATCGAAATAATATATACAGAACCTACCAACCACCGTTAAGTAACGTTTTCATAGATACGGTTGTTGATAACTAAACAAACTCTTAACTAAAATCTATTAAATAAAAATTCTGAATCAAAATCAATACGTATAATTCACTGACAAACCTAACAAGTTAAACTATCAAATAATGTAAGTTATCAATTGATAACACACTTTGCTTCAAAATATCAAATTAATATGCAAACTTTA
>JABUQX010102703.1:0-24645 GCA_015478945.1 Trachelipus rathkii
TAATGAGAAAACTTTGTTACCTTAACATATTTTCGTGGTCTGTATGATAAATTGGTAAGGTTATGATAAATGTTTTGTTGAATATTACTATGTTAATAAGTAAAAATTACCAATGATATGGTTACAGATACGTTTTGAAACAGTGTGAACAGGTTTACGTTCTGTATGCAATGTTAGTTTACTTTACTGTTTTGTTAAGTACGGAGCTTTGTTAATGTTAGTTGTTCATTCCTTTTTGTTTTTTTTAAAAAATTTATTTTTTTTTTTTGGAAAAAAAAAAAAGCGGAGGTATGTTAGATTTCTCCGTTGTACGTTTATATTCTTAGTTCAAGGTTCATGATATGCTAGCTTTATTGATGCTAAACATTTTGTTACGTTAGCGTATATTCGTTGGTCATTGTTAAAGAATTTACTTTTTATGTTTATGTTTATCCAGAATGATACTCGCAATATGACTTGTGAATAGATCAACAGATCATGGAAGGGTGGGTGGGTGGGGAGTAGAGTGACGGATGGTTTGAATTACTGATTTATTGATTTACAGCTTTAAAAATCAGTAAACTTTTAACACTTACCATGATATTTTATTCAAAAAGCTTGTTTTTATGTTATGTTTTGGATTAAAACTTTGTTATTTTTATGTTATGTTTGGATAAATTTGTTATGTTTGGGCAATTATTCGCTTGGGATTATGATATTTAGGTATGGTTTTGATGAATTTTTTTTTACAATTTGAACTATGTTTCATGTAAAAGAACAGTTTCGGTTAGTGTTATATTCGTTTGTCAGTATGATAATTAGACAGGGTTATGCTAAATGTTTGTTAAATATTAACATGTTAATGTAAAATTAACATTGATATGTTAGACATATGCTTATAAAACTGTGAATGGGTTACGCTTTGTACGCCGTGATAGGTACTTTACTGTTGTTAAGTGTGGAAGTTTGTTAAAATGTTAGTAGTTTATTCGCGCGTAAGGTGTGCTAGGTTTTTTGTCGTTGTAGATTATATTCTTAGTCCTGGGAATGTTATGTTAGCTTTATTAATGTGAAAACAATGTTACGTTTAGTATATATTCGTTGGTTAGTGTATAAAGAACTTTTTTTGTGTCATGTTTATCCGAAATGATACTCGAAATGTGACCTGAATCAATAGATCACAAGATCATGGATGGGTGGTTGGGTGGTAAGGGGAGGGGTCGGATGGTTTGATTTACTGATTTACTGATTTACTGCTTTAGGATCGGATAAATTATTACACTTTAACTAACGATATTTTATTGCAGAGAACTTACGTTTTATGTTATGTCTGGATAAAACTTTGTTATGTTTGCTATTATTTGTAAGGTTATGATAAATTTTAGTTAAGTATTACTATGTTAATGTAAAAAACATTGTTACGTTAGCAAATATTCGTTGGTCTGTATGATAATTAGACAAGGATGTGATAATTTTTTTGTTAAATATTACTGTCAATGTAAAATTAACATTAATATGTTAGAGATATGCTTGAAAAATAGTGAATAGAGGTTACGTTTTGCAATGCAATGTTAGTTACTTTTACTGTGTTAAGTGTGGAACTTTGCTCAATGTTAACAGTTTATTCATGCGTAAGTTGTGTTAGGTTTTTGTCGTTGTACATTATTTTCTTAGTCGGGTTATGCTATGTTAGCTTTATTGATATGAAAACTTTATTACGTTAGCGCATATTCGTTGATCAGTATGAAATTAGCCCTTGTTATGATAAATGTTTGTTAAATACTTACCATGTTAATGTTAAAATTAAACATTGTTTTGTTAGAGATATCTTGAGAAAGTGTGAGTATAGGTTACTTTTTTTGTAATGTTATGCTAGTTTACTTACTATTGCTAAAGTGTGAAACTTTGGTTAACGTTAACAGTTTAATTGGATGCTTAAGTGTGTCTTAGTTAGTCGTTGTGGATTATTTTCTTCGTTCAGATGATGCTATGTAAGCTTTTTTAATGTGAAAACTTTGTTACAGTAGCGTATTTTCGTTGCTCAGTATGATAATTAGACCAAGGTTATGATAAATTTTTGTTAAATATTGTCCATGTTAAATCTAAAATTTAACATTGCTGTTAGAGATATGCCTGCCACAGTATGCATAATGCATAGGTTACGTTTTTTGTATGCTATGTTTAGTTACTTTACTGTTGTTAAGTGTGGAACTTTGCTTAAGTTATTAGTTTATTCATGCGTAAGTAATGTTAGGTTTGTCGTTGGTACATTATATTCCTAGTTCAGATGATTGCTATGTTAAGCTTTATTAAGGGGAAAGCTGTTGTCACGGTTAGCGTATGCCTCATTGATCAGTGGTATACAAGAACTTATATTACGTTTATGTTTATATTTATTCGCAAAATGATACTACGAAGCACGAAACTTGAGAACAATAGAATAATAGATCAATAGAGCATGGGTGGGTGGAGGGTGGAAGGGGGATGGGGTGGGTGGTTTTATGATTTACTGATTTATCGATTTACTGTTTAGGTGTTGTAAAAATGCAAATTTTTTAAGTTTAAACATAAAAAGAATAAAAAAAATTTTGAAAAAAATGTAAATTTAAACCAAAATAAAATAAAAATTAAATAAAAAAGTTTTTTATAAAACAATATATATTTTTAATAAACAATTAATTGAATAAAAAATTTGAAAAAATACATTAAAATAAATAAAAATGGCAATGAAAGAGTAATTCCTGTAGGTTTTTACTGATGTTAAAATTTGTTTATGTTACATTTATTCGCAATTCAATTTGTGAATTAGATTTACGATTGACAAATATCTAATAATGATAATATTAAATTAACAGTGGTATGTCGTAGTTGTGTTAGAACATTGAGATTGATAAGTTTGGCAACTGCGTATCTGACTGAGATAATTTGACAACCTTGTATAGATTAGCATTTATTCATCTGTAAGTCATTAGTCCACTAAGGTATTCATGATAAATTTTTGTTAGGGTGTTCTTGAAAAATTACTATGCTAATGGTTATAAAACATAAAGACAGTAAGCAAAAACATAAAATTTTTTTTAATAAATTTATTTTATGTTGAAGCCCTGTGGATAAACAAGAATCAAACTGTATAGCTTAATGGTTTTTCGAAAACGACCAAACAAGAATCATAGTATTGCGTAATGCTTCGACCAAGTGGGAGTGAGTTTGAACATTTCTCGACTTGTATCTGTAACTCAGTGATAACAGAACCACATCAGGTTCGTACCTGTTCGTTCAGTATGTTATGTTATTACTTTACTGTTGTTAAGTATGGAACTTTGTTATTGGTAACGTTTAATCGAGCGTAAGGTATGTTAGGTTTTGTCATTGTGCGTTATATTCTTAATTCAGGATATGATATGTTAGCTTTATCAGGTTCGTACCTGTTCGTTCAGTATGCATTGTTAGTTACTTTACTGTTGTTAAATAAGACTTTGTTATGTTAGCATTTAATTGTCGTAAGGTAAGTTAGGTTTTGTCATTTGTGCGTTATATTCTTTGTTTAGGATGTGATATGTTAGCTTTATTGATGTGAAAGCTTTGTTATGTCGCAATATTATTCGTTTGACCAGTATGATAATTAGGTTACGTTATGGTAACTTATTGTTAAATGTTACTATGTTCGAATCAAGTAAAATGAACATTGGATATGGTTTAGAGATTGTTTCGAAAAAAATGTGTGAAATAGGATACGATTTCTCTATGCAATGTTAAGTTTACTTTAATTGTTGTTAAGTTTATGAACTTTGTTAATGTTAACAGTTTATTCGTTTTTAAGAGTGTAAGGTTTGTGGGTGTACATTATATTCTTAGTTCAGGTTATATGTTAGCTTAATTGATGTGAAATCACTTTGTTATGTTAAGCATATATTCGTTGGTCAATATGATAATTGGTTAGGTTATTCATAACTTTTTCGTTAAATGTTACTAATTTAATGTAATAACAGTATATGTTAAGAGATATGTTTGAAAAAGTTGTATATTTTCATTTAACTGCAACGCTCAGTTTACTTTCGCTGTTGTTAAGTATGGTACTCTTTGTAATGGTTGACTGTTTCATTACGTGTTTAAGTATGTTTAAGGGTTTGATTTATTACATTATATCTTACATCAGGTTATCTTATGTTAGCTTTATTGCATGTGAAAACTTTGTTATTTCAACATATATTCGAGGGTTAGTATAAAGAACATATTTTTATGCTATGTTTATCCAAAATGATAGCCGAAATGTGACTTGATCATAGATCCAAATAGATCAATACCTCAAAAGATCATCAGGGTTGGGACGGGAGGGGGAGGGATGGGTGACTTGATTTACTGATTCAACACTGTTTAACTGCTTAGTGTATGTAAAATGTAAATTTTTTACGTTATAAACATAAAAAAGAATAAAATTTTTAGTAAAACATAATTTTAAAGAATAAAATTAAAAGTAAATATATTTTTTTAAAAAACAAAAATTTAAATAACTAAAATTAAAAATAATAAAGTTTTTTAAAACAAAAAGTTTTTAAAGAAATGAATGTAAAAATAGATAAAGTTTTTTAAAAACAAAAAGTAGAAATTTAATTAAAAATAAATAAAAGTTTTTTAAAACAAAAAAGTTTTAAAGAAATGAAAATTAAAAATTAAATAAAGTTTTTTAAAAACAAAAAGTTTTAAAGAAATGAAATTAAAAATAAATAAAATAAATAAGGTAAATAATAAACACAGCGCGATAACTGATTTGTTAAATGAATATTTACCTCATCAGTTTCGTACCTATTCGTTCTGTAGGCATTGTTAGTTACTTTAGTGTTATAAATGGACTTGTTTATGTTGCAGTTTATTCGAGGGTAAGGTATGTTAGGTTTTGTCCCATTGTACATGTATTCGTAAGTTCAGTTTAATGCAATGTTGCATTTATTTGATGTGAAAACTTTGTTACGTTATGCGTTTTTATTGATCAGTATGACAATTAGACAAGTTATGATAAAAATTTTCGTTAAATATTACTATGTTCATGTAAAAATAACCATGATAAGTTAGAAAAAGTGTGAGTAGGTTACGTTCTGAACTCAATGTTAGTTACTTTACTGTTATTAAGTGTGAAACGTTGTTAACGTTAACAGTTTACTTTCCAACCGTTATATTCCTATAGGTGTGTTTATCGTTTGTCTGCTAATTTGGATTATCATTTCCTCTTAGTTTCAGATATTATTGTGCTATGCTAACCCTCCTTTATTTAAAATTTGACAAACTGTTGTTAACGCTCTAGCCGGAGAACGGCGCCTACATCTATATCCTGTTCATCTTACCCCACCGCGTAGTGATACCCTCACATAGCAATATAATGATTAATTTTGACAAGGTTATGATAAATATTTGTTAAATATTACCCAAAACGTAACCTATATGTCATTACTTTGTCAACATTTCTTCACACTAACATACGGTTGACAATGTTTATTATGAAAATTTACATCTTGCTAATTTTTAAGCATGATATTGATTTGATCATAAACCGTATGTCAATATTAAGGTTTACAGTCTTTTTGTATGCTATGTTAGTTAATTTACTGTGTATCGTTATATAGGAGCTCACGTACGAACTAGTTGTTTCCACAAGCAGCTATATATAGTCGCTCACAGCAAGTAATAGATATTGACGCGTTACGTTGAGGCATTTGTCAACTGCAACAATACTGCAATCTAAAGTAGTTCAGATTAATGAGCCACACTGTATATAAGCCCTGATCATAATGCATCTGTGAAAACAATTTGTCCATTAGCATAACTACTCTCTCGTTGGTTAACAAATTGATTATAAACTAAAGTGAAATCAGTTAAGCGTAAAGAATTGGTTCAAATCAAAATTCTTTAAGAACACATCAGCTAATCTAAAATTACCATGAACAAATATTATCAAGCACTATTTAAGAAACGATATCATGTAATGACGTAGACCGTGGCTGAACATATATGTTTTACGTTTTTTTGTATAAATACGTTTATTGCTCACTTACGGTTACTTGTTGTTATGTTGGAACTTTGCTAATGCCTTAACGAGTTTATTCATGCATAAATGATCGATATTTCGTTTAATCACGACAAAAAGTTATAATAACCTTTGTTTCTACTTTTGTGATCGTTAGTAACTGTCAAATGAAATATAGCAACGTAACAAAGTTTTACATCAAATAATTGCACAACATACGTAATATTCATGGATCTATAACTGCAATACAATGTACATGATGTTAATGACATTAATTTAACATAGATCGTGGAAACCTCTGTTAAATGTACGCCTATACTCTCAGATATAATACACTGCTAACTTAATAACAAGCTGTTCACAGTACTACATTTATAAGACATGGTCTGAGGAGTGAGTAAACTACAAAATAGCAATTATCGGGATAATCTAGATTGTGTGTTCTAAAATTAGTTTAAATTTGTAAGCTAAATCAGAGTTAATCAGTCCCGCCTGAGTTGTTTAATTGTTTATTTAGAGTATAAATGAATGTCTTGTGAAGTTTACGTTAATTTTTGTGGAAAAAGTCAGTTATTTGAGGTAACTGTTTTTCTTTTCTTTTATGCCTGAGCTTTGTCTTTAATAAATAAACTTTTCGTATTTTAGTTTATATTAGGCTTTCTTCATGTAAGTTTTGTGAAGTTTTGATTCTTAGTACTGTAGACATATTTATGGTGTTATAGCTATATGATCGCTCTTTGTATTATAATTTTTATCATAAATTTCTAGAAGTGTCCGAAATATCTTAGTATCTCCTTCTAGGGCAGCTAAATGAATAGTAAATCTCCATTCATTTCTTGTGGAAACATTCTTTGTGTATCCGCACCTTTTATTATTTTAGCTTATTATTTTGATGTATTTATGTATCAGCTGTGCATGTTCCTTGCTTATTCTATTCTAGAGACTTTGATTTTTCAAAGCTTTATGTTTCGTACCAGAATATTAATTTGTATTACATTTATTAACAATCCGTAATATAATAATTTCCTTTTTATTACAGTAACATCGTATAGCTAGTTAAATCAGTGAATCATGTAAATCAAAGTCACCCATAAACCCTGAAACTCGTATATGACTTGAATCAATAGATTCAATAGATCAATATTCAGTAACTCACAGATGCAGGGTTTGGAGTGGCGAGGGCATGGTTTTGATTTACTGATCTTACTGCTTTTGGGGGTAGTAAAAAATCAATTTTTATTTAAGTTAAAAACAATAAAAGAATAAAAAATTTTAATTTTTTTTTAATTTTCTTTCCTTGTTATTATTTATCTTATTACTTTTTACTTATTTATTATATTTATTTATTTATTTATTTATTTATTTATTTATTTATTTATTTATTTATTATTTGTTTATTTATTTTTATTACGCACTTAACATCCCTCATATTCGAGTTCTACGCTCCTTATAACATATATTTGTATACTAATATGGGACTAGACGACTATTTATTAACTCGGCACTGCAACGGTGCCAACACCGGAGCCAACACCGATGCAGATGTCAACTCCGGCTCTTCTTACTCAGACACCTTCTCCACTCTTTTTTTTCTCATGCCTCCGAATCTCCGACTCCTTTTCTCCACTTCTCTATGCACTTCTGTTCATTCTGGGGGTACTCCCCACATTGGGGTTCCCAGACACCATTTACGACTTTGAAATCATCATATTCGAGATCTATGGGTTCAATACATATATAAAGACACCAAAATTGGTAACCAATTTTAAAGAACACAAATATTTAATAACTGCAGGCCATCGCACCGAAGGGCCTGCAACCCGGGTGCAGCTGTCAACCTGTCCTAGCTCCTCTGAGTCAGACTCCTTCTCCATTCTTTCATTCCTTACTCATCCTTCATCCTTCTTCCTTCCTCCTCCGGCTTTCTGTTTTGTTGCTATATGAATTTCTATTAACTAGGCACCGCATCGACTCCAGCACCGGACAGAGGTAAATGCTAAAATACTTAACAAAGTAAATATGACTGCACAGCATTCAGTAGCGTATCCAGAAGGGGGCCAGGGGGGACACTGGAACCCCCCCGGAATTTTTTTAAGACAATTAAAAAATTTTTTAACACGTAATCAATATCCGTTAAAAAATATAAGTGCAGAGGTTAAAATATACTTTATATAATTCGTCGCTTTTAGAAGAAAATCTCGTAAGTCATTTGGGAAGTACATGAGAAAGAGAAAAACGTCAATTTTACCTATATATTATTATATCAGTAATTATATATATATATATATATATATATATATATATATATATAGTATATATATATATAATATATATATATATATAGTATATATAGTATATATATATATATTATATATATATATATATATATATTAATATATATATATATATATATATATATATATTTATATAATTATATAATATATATATTATATATATTATATATTAATATATAATATATATATTATTAAATATATATATAATATATTTTAGACATCTCTCTCTCTCTCTTCTCTCTCTCTCTCTCTCTTCTCTCTCTCTCTCTCTCTCTCTCTCTCTCTCTCAGCATTACTTGCTAATGAGATAACATTGATGGTGTTTGTGTAAAAGTACAGATCTATTTTTAAGGGTATAATAAAGTTGCTAGTGAAAAGCTATAGTTTTTTGTACTTGTGTTTAACAGTTTTTTGTTCTTGTTGTTGTTTCAACTTAAAAAATAAAAATAAAGTATGAAAAATAAACATGATATTAGAGACTTTTTCAACAAAAAAAGTAAGCACTATGTAAATAAAGATTCCTGTTATTCAGAGTGAGGTTGTCGGACTCGAAGAATAAGTTTCTCTTTGGAACTTTTAACTGCGATAGCAGCTGAAAATCTCAAGTAGACGGTGTGATGTTTTTCCTTCACAAGCGCCTATAAGTAGGCGCAAACAAGGAATACAGAAAGGATTGTTCCTCTCAAACGACAATTGGCAAATTTCCTTAAGTACGGTATTTAGCAATAAGGAGAAAGTGAAAATATTAAAATATCTCTGGAAATCAGATTCAAAATATATATTTCCGGCTCAGGAAGGCAAAGGTCGGAATGATATTTTCAAAAAAGTGGCTTGATGATATTAAGGGGTTAAGCATTACTGCTGATTTTAACGTTGGGTTCTATTGCTCAAATTGTGGTATTGTTTGGAACCAAAGAAGGAAGGTAAAGGAAACACCAGAATTGGGTGTTTTGTCTCGAAGACCGTATTCAAACTTAAAGAAAGCAATTGAATCTTTCAAAAAACACGAGGAACTAAATAATCACAAAGAACGTAGAAAAAAGAGTGTTGAACAGCATGTAACATTAACAATCCAGAGCATCGACAAACAGATTAACGGTCGGATAGAAAGGGAAGTCCCGAAAGACAGTAGAAGTGGCTTATATTCCAATTGTTTGAAACAATTCGATTCTGTGTAAGCAAAATATATCGTACGTGGACATCATGACTCAGGTCGAATCGAACTCTCCTTTGGCCTGTGGAAAACGATGGCAATTTTTGGAGTCTTTTAAGAAATATCGTGCTAATGCTTGGAAGACCATTAGTTCTTCAGAACATTTAAACCTATTGTCTAGAAATCCAAGTATACCAGATTCCGGCAGTCTAAAATGCTCTAATTCCAGTCATTTGCGCTTCTCATCAACTGTAAAATTGTGGTAAATATAAAAAAAGTAAATTTTTTAATTGTTCTTAGCGATGAGAAAGGCCCGATGTATCCAGAAGAACAATTCGTTGTGTGGCGTGTTACGTTGGAATGTTGATACTCTTACGCGTCAAAGATTTGTGTTTCGTCTCAGTAAAGATTTGACGGGATAAGTTTTGCAAAATTAATTGAAGAAAAAGTAACTGAACTGGTTTGGATATGAAATCTAAGAGGACAGGGGTATGACGGTGAAGCAGCAATGAGGGGGTGAGTTCAGGGGCTGTTTCAGAGAGTAATAATAGGCAAAATGTCCAAAGCAATTTATACTCCACTGCTTTTTGCATTGCTTAAATTTATGCCTCAACAAACGCCTTCTGAAGTTTTCCAATATTCGGAAGTACAATTGGAAATAATATAAGACTGAGGATGTTGTAACATTTTTTCTTGTTAAGCTTGCTAAGAGGAAAAAGTGTTTGAAGAAAAGAATAGAAATCAATTCCTAAGAGTAGCAAGAGATTATTAAAAAAGTTTTGCGAAACTCGCTGGAGCCAACGTAAGAAATCGGTTTTATTATTTAAAGACATGATAAACCCGATAATAGCAGCTTTAGAACCAAATAAAAGTGAAGTTGGACGATCAGTCAAAAAGCTACATTAATTCTAAACAATTTTTATTATTCATCTTTTATGGATCCTCTTTTGTTTTAAACAGACTATTAAGTTTAACATACAATCTTTCAAACGATTGCGGACACACGTTTTGATTTGGTTGAGTGCCTATAATGAAGTGATCTAGTTAAAACTAAACTTGAAGTCATCAGAGAAAATGCAACATTAGAAATTTTCAGCATGTTTAAAAAGAATTGTTAGCGGCATCTGAATCTGAGGCTGGGTATTGAAAATTGTTGTACCAAGAATTAACAATTCAAAATACAGATCCAACATTCCTACTTCTGACCCCACAGACTTATTATGCGCACTCCTTTTTTATACCATTTTTGGTGATTTAATATCAGATTAGGAGAGAGGTTTTTAAGTCGTAAAGAAATTATATCTTCTTGCAATTTGTCATACCGAACAGGTGTTATGTGCATATGAGAAGATAAAAGAATGTAAAAATTTTGCAATTAATTTTCTCGAAAGCCCAACTGAGGATTTAGTAAAAGCAGAATGGGCATTTATGCAAGTTGAAATGGCATCCCACAGTACAGATCGTCCAAAAACAGCAATAGACAAACTAGTTTCGTTGTTCGAAGTTATCAATTTACAAATATTTAGATCTTGTTTGCAAATACTGGGCTATCCCGGTGTGTTTTGTGCTGTAATCGGTATGCGTCCACTTTGAACCAGGCCGCTTATTTCGGTTCTACTGGCCCAATGTTATAGATACGGTGTAGGTTTCACTCTATCAAACGGCAGAGTCCGCTTACGGGTTTTGGTCGCGTCTGTTACCAGCGTTGACAGGCTCACTGCGGATTTCGTCAAGCCAGAAATGGGATTAATGCCAAGTTGAAATGGCACACAGTACAGACTCGTCAAAAACAGCAATAGACACAAACTTAGTTTCTTGTTCGAAGTTACAATTTACAAATATTTATGATGCTTGTTGGCCAAAATACTTGCATAATTGTACAGTGTCTACTGCTTCAACGTAGAAAAAAACGTTTTTCAACATATGATATTCTGAGAAATCCTACTCTGAGGAATATTATTGGAGATTGAAGACTATACTTGAACTTGCCCTCCTCTACATACATCGAAATATTGAACATAAAAAACTGATGTTTAATCTCGACTCTTGTTCACGTCTCATGCCTGCGATTAAAGTTTTACATCGGTAAGATGATTTGTAGAAATATATATAAATTATAAAAAATTTTTTTTCCTTAGAAATTTAATATTTGGTCCATTCACTACCACCATCTATATATATATATGATATTTATATATATATAATATATATTATATATTATATAATATATAATATATAAATATATATATATAATATACTATATATATATACTATATATATATATATATATATATATATATATATATTATATATATATATATATATTATATATATATAAGAAAACGAATTTTGTCAGGCTCGCCCCGAAAAAAATCCTGGATACGCCAATGGCACAGATCAAACTTATTTACAAAAGTAGCAGAATTTTGAACATATATAGATGGAATGAGCAACTTTTCAAAGATTGAGTAAGTATGGATCTATGATTCGCGAACTTGCGCTCTAACTGATTTGAAAAATCATCAAGAAAAATTGTACTTCCCTATACTTTCCATTTTTAAATTTATTCTCACAAGAGGCTTATCATTTCCTTCATTTCAGAAATGCAGAATTTTCTTTGTTTCGTTGATGTTGTTTGCTTGAAAGATCCTTCTGAACAAACAATCATCATTTTCAATTTGGTTAAGAACAGTGAGTCACTAATATAGAGATATGCAATGTATTACAAAATGGAAAGTGTTTTGAGAATAAAGTTCAAGACATAAATAAATAAACTTAAGCAAATTTGCTTTGCTTACAGACTTGAAAAGATCTTAGTTTTTGAAAAAGGCTTAATATCTGAATCCATTCAATGCTCCTCTTAAGCTTCACAATGCATTTAAAAATTCATTAGATCTTTAACAATCAATCGAAATTTCCACCAAATTGTTTCGCCAGTTCGTGAGAGTTTTGTCCGATTTTGTGTCTGGGAAAATCTTTTCTATTTTTTTATTTGTTAAATATAGTCGGATCTTGGCAATCTAAAATAGGCATTCATAGTTGATTCGAAAGTGCCATAAGTTTATGTATGTTTTGTACTTACAATGGATGGGGGATATCAAATGAGCTTAACGCCGCTGCGATATTTTTCGACAGCTTAAACACTCTAAAACATTTCTTCACTGCTTTTACACCATCATATGTTGTCTCAAGAAATTAGCACAATTTATTATTCAAGTTTATGACCTCAGGTAGAGATAAGGAAACAAAGAACCCGTTAGACGTCACATGGGCCTATCAAGAAATTCCCGTAGTGATTACTTCTGATAGAAAAAAAAGGGGAATTAAGGAACAGAGAAGACCAGTTAGAAAGCCAAAATGGGCCTATTTGAGATCATGTCCCAGTAAACTAAATATTTATCAATACATGCCCATGCAACATACACAACCACAACGCACACACTAAGGGACATGTCAATTTTTCCCAACCAAGGTCAACTATCAAATATACAGCAATACTACCAAAAGCCAATAATTATTAGCTAAGGTTCATGATAATCACATGCAAGCTTTATAAGTTTATTGTGATACTGGTAGCTTCAAACATGCAGTATTACTTTAAATAACTAACTAAAAACATGCCACTTGGATATGTCAGAATATATAGCTATTTGATAAATAAACCATCCATATTACTATCCAATCCTTTCTTTTAATGTTTCAAGTGAGTCATACTCAACACGCTCCTGCGGAAACGATTAAAATTTCGCACACTATTACAGAATGAATGCTTTCTTACATTAAGATTCCAATTTCATAATTTTCTTATTTGTGTCCCTAGTCTCCTGCTCGTGGTCTACTATAAGATTTATTTTTCTCAGTATTATCAATCCATGTAAATATTTTATAGACGTATCATGTTCCCTATGGAATCGCCTTTCTAAAGAAAACATTGTATTTCCTTCAGTCTCCTCTTAACTTTTACACTCAAAGCCAGATATCATCCTTGTTGCACTACGCTAAACACTCCTAGGTCTTTCTCTATAAGGGGCCCAAACTTGTGCCGAAATACTCTAATACTGACCTAAAATTGCTATTATTATATAGCTACTTATAACTTTGTTAGTTTTGTTAACCATATTTGCATTTATTATACTTAACATCTTAATAGAGCTTTATTCCTTGCTCCAAACACTGATTAGTTAGTTTCAGATTGCTGCTTATACGCACATCTAAATCTTTTTTTTGTCCACAGACTCAAGCCATCCTATTCTCTCAAGATTACAAGTCTTCCTAATTTTCTTATTGTGTCCCCTATTCTCCTCCGTGGTTTACTATAAAGAATTATTGGTCTCAGTATTATCAGAATGCATGTAAATATTTTATAGACGTATATGTTCCCTATGAGAAATCGCCTTTCTAAAGAAAACATTCGTATTTCCTTCAGCTTCCTCTTAATCTTTTACACTCAAAGCCAGATATACATCCTTGTTGCACTACGCTACAACCCCAGCATACTAGTCTTTCTCTAATAAGCGGGCCAACCTTGTGCGCATACTCTAATACTGACCTCACCAATAGTTATTATTACGCTATTATAACTTTGTTAGTTTTGTAAACCATATTGCGACTTTATTATACTTAAACATTTATTAGCTTTATTCCTTGCTTCCAAACACTAAATAAGCTTCTTTCAGATTGCTGCTTATACTCACATTTAAATCTTTTTTTTGGTCACAGGACACAGACTCAAGCCAACCCCATTCATATCGTAGTTAAATCTTTTTATTGAGTTACCTAAATGAAGAACTTGCACTTTTCATATTAAAATTTATTGTGTAACTTGTCTGTCGACTCTAAGAGGGTAGCCCATTTTGGTACTCATCTGCAACTTAGAAAACTTACATTTAAGCCCTTGATTCTAATATTATATATTATATATATATATTATAATAATAATATAATATATATATATATAATATATATATAATTCTATATAATATATATAATATATATATATATATATATTTATATATATAAATATATATAGGAGCAACAGCATCAAACTAGGAACTTCACCAACTACAAGTGTTTCTTTAATTCTATTAATAACATATATACCGGTACTTCTTAATTTGCTTTGATTAACTTATTTTTATATTTAATAATATAATAAGAGACTTAAGCCTAAATTTTGATACTTAAAATAATTTCGGGGGTTCAACCCCTGACCCCCCGCAGGCTTAATATATATATATATTTTATAATATATATATATATATATATATATATTATATATATATATTATATATATATTTATATATATAATAATTTATATTATTATTATAATATATAATATATTTAAATATATATATATATATTTTTGAAAACTTCTCTTTATGCTTTCAATGTTGAATTAGTTATAACCATTCAATCACAGCAGATACGAAAGTTACTCCTCTTATCGAGTGTTGAATTGATTGTCAATATTTGAACATTTTCCCAACCGGCATTTTTTTTACTAAGGAGTTTTCTTTTTTTTTACCATTATTCATTAATGACTTGCTTAATTTCAGTTTAAATTGGTTTTAGCATTATAAATTTACTATTAATGTATAGTTTAATTAAGATCCTTCTATCATACCAGCTACGAAAGTTACTCAACCGAGTATTTAATTGATTGTTAATATATGAGCATTTTATTTCGTATCAATTACATGAAGGAGAGAGACTTGAACTAACTAACTACAATATCGACTTTTTATCCATTTTCTTAATAATATCACAAAAGGGTTGAGTTCTTTTTAACCAACGAATTGTTATTTTATATGAATATTTAATCAATTTCTTGAGCAGGAAATATAAAACACAAAATCAATTTCTAGAACAGGAATTATGACCATATCATTGCATAATAAATATTTCAGTTAATTTAAAAAAAAAAAAACAGGTAGAAAGTTGGATGCAGAAGATTTGCAATGCAAGAAGTTCTAAAGCGATATATGAAATCAGTCGATTTAATAATTTTGTAAGAGAGAGGATTCTCAGTGTGTGTTCTTTGTAGTCTCGTAGTCTAGATTCGATTCTGATTTTAAGATTTTTTTAATTAGTTTTACTCAAAAACTTGTAGAAGTCGTTTGGATTATAGTAAATAGTTTCACATATGTATTAAAAAAAAATTTCAAGTTAATTTATATGCCGAGTTTTACAATCGAGGTTTAATTGTTAATTTTACGACAAATTATTTATCAAAATAGATTTGACATTTTTTTTTAGTTTGAATAATAAATTATAATGAATAATAAGGCTTCCGAATGGAATCAAAAGTATGTATGTCAATAGTAAATCGTATGTAAGAATTAATAAAGAAGGTAGCGAATGGTTTAATGTATATATATATAGTCGAGTGAGCCAGGGTTGTTATGTTTTCATGGCTATTTAATTTGTATATGGATGGGATGATAAAAGAATTAAAAGGTAGGGGGAGGGGGCGTTAGTCTGATGGACAATGGAAGAGAGGGTGACCTGCTTATTGAACGCTGATGATTTAGTTTTGTGTGGAGAATCTGAAGAAATACTGAGGGGTTTGGCAGGGTGTGTAAAAGGAAGGATTTGAAAGTAAATGAATATAAGAGTAAGATGATGGTACTGAGTGAAGGGAGTCTGTGGTGTGATATCGTGTTGGATGATGGACAATTGGAACAAATACCTGAGCTTAAATATTTAAGTTTTATGTTGGCTGAAAAGGGAATGGATGGTGCAGAATATAATAGACAAGTTGTGAATGGTAGGAGGGTGGTTGGTCCAATTAAATTCTTGGTGAATGGAAAGGGACAAAGTCTGAAGTGCGCTACAGTTCTTCATGAAGGTATGTTGTTCCCGGTGTTAATGTATAGTATTTCCATTAATCGCTAACGTTTCTGGTTTGTGCAGAGAGGTTGTGTTGAAAATGTATAAGTCCTGATGCAAACTTCGAACCTGAAGCGCTTGGGAGCAATGCATTTGCAGTCTGATTCGAAAGGCTCGCCTTTTGGAGGCTTCATTTTCCCTTCAGATTAACTTAAAATGTTTGCTTGGGCTGCAACATGGCCCGTTGGCAGTATTGAATTTATTTCAGACTGACTTAGAATGTTTGTTTAGGCTGCGTCATGGCTCTTTGGCGGTTTGGTGTTTGTTTCTGATTGTAATCTATTGTGTTGCTCTTCATGATTTGAAGCTGAAGTTTGCACTCTGTCAAAGTTTAGAAAAATCTCAGGCTTTTCCTATTCTCAGGCTGAGTGGAAAATCATTTTCTACATAGGCATAGGTTAATTTAGAAATCACAAAGCCCTAAAGTAGCCTGTGCCAGTAGTAGGGCGGGGATTCCGGAGGCCGCTGGTCATTTTGACCAACGCTATTTTTACCTGCCCTTGACCTTTTTTGAGCCCAAATTTTTACCTGACCTTGACCTTTTTGGGCCTTGACCTTTTTGGGCCTTGTACCTTTTTGAGAACCCAAATTTCTCGACCAACCCTTTTGTATTCCAGGGTCGCAATTTGGCAACCACTAACATGTTTTTTTGGCCACCCTAATTTTTTGGCAACCCTAATTTTTGGCAACCTTCGAAGAAGGGTTGCGCCAAACGGTTGCGGAGCAACCGTTGTACGTATCCCACCCTAATTTTTTCGACCAACCTTTGGTCTTCCATGGGTCAATTTTGGCCCCCCCTAATTTTTGGCCGACCCTAATTTTTTGGCAACCCTAATTTTTTCGACCAACCCTTTGGTCTTCCATGGGTCAATTTTGGCCCACCCTAATTTTTGGCCAACCCTAATTTTTTGGCAACCCTAATTTTTTGGTCAACCTTGCTTTGGTTTCCATGGGTCAATTTTGGCCCACCCTAATTTTTTGCCATCCCTAATTTTCGAAAACCCTAATTTTTCGGCCAACCCTTTGGTCTTTCAGGGGACAATTTTGAGAACCCAAATTTTTCGGTCAACTCTTTTGTATTCCAGGGTACAATTTTGGCATTGTAACTTTTTTGGCGTTGTAGCTTTTTTGATGGCTCAACTTTGTTGGCTCAACTTTTATGACTCATCATTATTGATGACTCAACTTTGATGACGTCATCTTTGGCGGTTTCATCTTGATGGTGCCTATATGATGGTTTCAGATTGATGGCTCAGATTTATTGATGGTCACACTTTGATGGTTCCCAATCACCGTAAGAAATCTAGGGATGTTCTATTAGTGTTCTATGAGTATATCTATGAGTGCCAGGTGAGTGCAAGTAAGTGCCAATGAAGTGCCAATGAGGGCCAAGTGAGTGCCAATGAGTGCAAGTGAGTGCCACATAGTGCCAAGTGCCACCCAGTGCCAACTGAGTGCCACTTTTTTTCAAGAATTTTTTCTGGCCTCCCCTGAGCCTAGAATAGCCCTAATATGGTGTCTACCCCCTAGGTTATAAGGTATGCAGAATCGATTGGTGTATATTACAAGTTGCTAGGATGCTTCCTACTATGAGTTAGTCATTTTCTAAGCACTTAATGCCTATATATATTATTATATATATATATATATATATTATAGTATAATTATATATTATATATATAATTATATATAATATATATATATTATTATATATATATATTATATTATATTACCACACACACTACATCACGCCGACACATACACAAACCAGCTAGGCTTATGATAATACACCCACCCAAAAAGGTTATTATACACACCCAAACAAAACCCCAACCCAAACACCCGCTAGGGGCTCTTATACACCCACACGCACAACCGCTAGGGCTACTTATTATACCACACCACCGCTAGGCCTATCTTATACCACATACTCCCACCATAGACACTACATAGACCCTACAACCTCACAACCCACACACACCATAGACAACTTACACTATGGAACACTTATACACACTAATGGTCACTTGTATACACACTTACTAACTTGACACTTATACACACTATGTCACTTATACACACCATAACACTATGTCACTTATACACATCATTCACTATGCAACTTATAAGCACTTACCACTCATAGACACTACACTAGCCAATCTAACTTCGACACTCACACCCTCACCATAGTCACTTACACTTACATAACCATCACTATACTATGACACTTATAAGCACTTACACTCTCCATAGACACTTACACTAGCCCATATACACTTACACCCACACACAGATACACTTCCACTTACACTCACACACTCGATATTTTGATTCCTCAACTTTGGTTGGCTCAACTTTGATGGCTACACTTTGATGGGTTCATCTTTGTTGGCTCAACTTTGAAGGTTCATCTTTGATGAGCCTCACTTTGATGACGTGTCCATCTTTGATACTAACTTACCTATATTGATGATTTCATTCTTTGATGAACGTCATCTTTGTCGGCTTCATCTTTGATTGGTTCATCTTTGATGACTCATGATTTATTGATTGCGTTCATGCTTGATGGTTCCCAAATCCACCGTAAGAAGCAGGGCGCAGCATGCGCCCACCGCATGAAGGGATCCAACCCCGCGTCCCCGCCCGCCGCGTGCGCAATATTTCTGCGTTTCCGCCTGCGCGTGCGCCCGCAGGCGCGCCCGCTTCGCGTAACCGCCGGCGCGTGCGCCCGCAGTGCGCAATAATAGTATACATGAAAAATAAATAATATTACTATGAGTCATCATTTTTATTTCATACTTAAACATTTTTATTAAAAACATTTTCGTGAACCTAAAACTGTAACTCATTACAGACTATTATTATTATTTAACACATATTTATATAAACATTATTTTTTCTTTTATATTTTTTACCTTAATACTTTTTTTAATTATATAGAATTTTTAAAAATTGTATGATAAAGAGATATTCACAAAGCCACACGTGGCCTGATATATATCATTTTTCTACAATTGTATGGCGAAATTTTAAACTAAAAACATATACTTTACAGACCTTAAAGCAGTAAATCAGTAAATAATAGAGGTGTTACCCTAGCAACCAAGGGATTAGTATGCTTTTGTTTTACTGCTTTACTGCTTTTAAAAAAAAACTCAATGTGTTAGGTAACACCTCTAATGTTTTACTGCTTTACTGCTCATATATTTTATAACATTACATACCTTAAACGCAGCTAAAGTCAGTAAATATCAATAGAGGTGTTGCATAGCAACAAAGGGGCTTAGTAGGCTTTTGTTTTACTGTTTACTGCTTTAACTCATCTTTTACTGTTTAACCTCATGTTTTACTGCTTTAACTCATATGTTTATTGTTTTAACTCATGTTTTACTGTTTAACTTATTTTACTGCTTTAACTCATATATTTATTAACATTACATACCTTAACAGCAGTAAATCAGTAAATCAATAGAGGTGTTACTACAACAAAGGGATTAGTTGGCTTTTGTTTTACTGCTTTAACTGCTTAAACTCGTGTTTTACTGCTTTTTAACTCATACGTTTTACTGCTTTAACTCATCTGCTTTACTGTTTTACTGCTTTAACTCATATGTTTTACTGAATTAACTCATACATTTTAAAGAACATTAAAGTTTTGTACTTTTTATTTTTTATTATTAATTTTTATTATTTTTATTATTTAATTCATTTTTATTATTTTATTTTTATTTTTTTTATTATATTTTATTATTAGATTTTTTATTTTTATTTTTATTATTATTATTGTTTTATTTACCATATTCTTTATATTGCTATTTTTATTTTATACTTAGTGTTATTTATTAATGACTAGTGTTTTATTATTATTTACACACACACACACACACACACACCACACACACAACACACACACACACACACCAACTTACACATATGCACACACACACACACCATTCACCCGCCCTGTTTAAAAAACATATCAACATAAGTTTCTTTTGGTATGAACATAATTTATTAAAACGATTTTATTGTTTTAATTATAACACCGTGGATGAAGTCGCCTCAGGGTCATGGCAAAATTTATTTCAAAGTTTCTTAAAAACTTCTATAATAAATCAATCATTATCTTTTGAACAAAGCATTTATTATTAACTGTTATAAACTTTTTTGTTTTATAACTATCAAGTTTTTAAAAAAATTTTTACTAAAAATTTTATGAAATTTTATTAAAAACATAATATCTTTACGTACCTAAGCAATAAATCAGTTAAATCAAATAAGGCATCCCCTAGCACGACCTCTACACCAAGCTATGGCCACGTTTTGTTCTATTGACTTCTGCTTTACATCATCTTTTAGCCATGTAATAAGTATAAAAATAACAAAATAAGTTTTCTTCTCTGCTAACATAACATGTTTTTTATTAAAATCATTCTTAGGTTTTTTATTTAAAAAATAACAATTCATTCACTTACATTTATCATTAATTCGCATCAATGTTATCAAAAAATATTTCAAAAGTTTTTTTTTTTTCACTAATTCGGATTTTCTTTATTATTATTATTATTATCAATGTATATTGAACATCACAGAGAAAACATACAACAACCCGCACTCCTTACAGATAAGAAACTGACCTCTCTCTGTAAAATGTGTTGAATATAACTACTTTACGGCTAAATTTAAGGATTAGCCCTTTTTTTTGTACCCCGCGGGCGATTTAGGCCTAATTCCAGGTCCAAATATATTTCAACTGACCTTTTTCTGTAAAATGTGGTTGCAATAACTACGTTAGGCCTAAATAGGCCTAAATTTAGTATAAGCCTTTTTGTATCCGGGTTAATTTTAGCCTAATACCAGGTCAAAGGTAATTCCAGTATAGACAAGAATGTTGTTAGTTATTATTTTTAATAAATATAATTTCAAAACTGAAAAACTGGCTGGATCGTTTTAGATCTTTAGCGGTAAGAAGGCAGATGTTTTCTTACTTGTGATTGGAGGAGGTAATCCTTTATTATCTCATATGAACCTCGTATGTTGATTGGTCGAGGAATTATTTTATTGTCTTTTTGGTTTTAAGGTATGTAAAGGAACTGTTTTTTTCATAGCCTGAGCCTTACCTGTGATTGGATGAAATTAACTTTGTTCTTTAAAACTTGTATTTTGAGCAGGTGTGTTTTTTATTATTTTTGACCCAAACTCATTTTAAAATCCATAGCGTCATTTTACGCTGTTTGAGCGGTGCACATAGTTATCTGAATTTGTATTAAACAGTGTTTTAAGTGTGGGTTTACTCATAGTCGGTGTAAAATTAATCCGGATATTTTATAATAAATACTTACATTGAGGAAAAATTATTAATTTCACTAGAATAGATAATAATTAATTCACTAGAATTTATATAGTAAGATCACGGGTTACGAAGCCAGGTAGAACGGGAAGGAGCGGCCCGTGCAAGCGCGACCCGCGTGCGGAACGGCGCATAGAAACCGCGCGGCATAATGAAAGTATTACCTACGCGGAACGCGAAAATATTCTTCTTTTAATAGATATGAGCCGTTGTAACTTTCATTACATCATTTGTATTTTCAAATATTCCGTTTCCTATATTATGAGTCGTCCATTTTATTTCTTCCTTGAACACATTTTTAAGGGTTTTAAAATTATAGAGATAATAACCAATTTCGATCACTGTAAGGCACAGTTCTTGAAAAACATCTTCTAGTTGGTTTGAAAAGAGCATTTTGGTTTTGTAGACAAAGCAGGTTGTTTTAATTTATACTATCAAAGAAAGCAACCAAAGTATAATTCCTTAAGGGAATGAACAAATAGGCCGGGTTAGTGTGACGCTGTCCATCGTTCCTCTTTGTGGTTTCCTTTAAGATTTTATTACTTTAGAGCGAATGACACTAAACACAAGGGTTTTTTAATAATGGCACTTAAAACTACACTTACATAGGGCGGTTCATAGAAGTTAACTGTAATCACGAAGTTATCGCCATATCCTCGCCTTTTTAAGGTATGTCTTTACGCATTTTAAATCTTCTCTATGTATAGCTATGAACAAAGTTGTTTATCATCTAAAGATATTATTTACATATATTAACAATCTCAGACTAAAAATATAACATGCATGTAAACTTCTCCTCCTTGTCAATCCAGTAATTTCACTGTATGACCTTCAGTATTGGTATCATATTATTTATCTTCAAAATGCATCGAAAGTATGTAAGCTTCATAAACCTCTTCTAATCAGCTGTTGTACTGCATTCGGTAACCATCCAGAATATCTACACATGGTTTGATAAACACAGATATATCAGGATTTAAAATAAACTAATGCGCTTGAATATATGTTATAAGGTTCGTACATATACCTTGATCCAGTACACAAGCTAATATTATACATACTGAATGGGATGGTGTCCAAAAGATATCATCCTCTAGGATGTGTGCCCTACCACTTTGAAATACAACGCCCCATATTTTCGCGACCGAGCGTAGTAATATTACGGCCGGCGGGTTCATGCGGCTGTTCCGCCCCCGGGTCGCGCTTGCGCGGCGCTGCTTGCGTTTTGCCTTCCACTGATCTACTATAATCACTAGTGAATAATTATTATCTATTCTAGTGCAATTAATAATTATTCCTCAATGTAAGTATTTTATTATAAATATGATATACACTTAGTAAAAATAAAACACTTTAAATACAAATCAGAATAACTTGTGCACCGCTTAACAGCTAAAATGACTATAATTTTAAAAATGAGTTTGGGTCTAAAAGATAAATAAAACACACCTGCTCAAATAAAGTTTAAAGAACAGTTAATTTTCATCCCAATCACAGGTAAGGCTCAGGATATGAAAAACATGTTTTACATACCTTAAACCAAAAAGACGATAAAATAATTCTCGACCAATCATATACGAGGTCATATAGAGATAAGGTTACTCTCCGTCCAACATCACAAGTAAGGAAAATTTACTTCTTACCATGCTTAAAGATCTTACCCGATCCAGCATGTTTCAGTTTGAAATATTTTATAAAAATAATAATAACAATGATTCTTGTCTATACTGGAATTACCTTTTGACGCTGGTATTAGGCTTAAATTAACCCGGATACAAAAAGGCTTATCTCTAAATTCTAGGCCCTAAATTTAGGCATAACGTAGTTATTGCACACATTTTACAGAAAAAGGTCAGTTTGAAATATATTTTGACCTGGAATTAGGCCTAAATCGCCCGGGGTACAACAAGGCTTATCCTAAATTAGGCCTTAGTTAGTTATTTCAACACATTTTACAGGAAGAGGTCAGTTTCGAATCTGTAAGGAGTGCGGGTTGTTGTGTTTCTCGTGATGGATTGTCAATATTAACATAGCAATAATAATAATAATAATAATAAAGAAAATCCGAATTATCTTAAAAAAAAAATTTGAAATATTTTTAGTTACATCGAGCGAATAATATAAATGTAAGTTGAATTTGTTATTTTTAAATAAAAACCTAGAATGGGATTTTAATAAAATACATGTATGTTAGCAGAGAAGAACTTAATTTTGTTATTTTTATACTTATTAAATGGCTAAAGATGATGTAAAGCTGTAAGTCAATAGAACAAAACGTGGCATGCTTGGTGTAAAGGTCTGCTAGGGGCATGCCCTTATTGAACTTTACTGATTTTGCTTTAAGGTACGTAAATATATGTTTTTGATAACAATAGCGGGAAATAATCGCGAAAAACTAGTCGCTAACTTGATAGTGATCAACTTTATAAGATTAACAGTTAATAATAACAAATTCTTTGTTCAAAGATAATGATTGGATTTATAATAAGAGGTTCAAGAAGCCTTAAAAAAATTTTAGTTTATATTTGAATGGTAATATAATGTACGTGTTTAATTAAACACATATAAATGTTTTAATAAAGGTATGTTCATACAAAAGAACTTATTTGATATGGTTTTAAAACAGCGGCTGCGGAGTCGTAAACAATAATGTTTTTCGAACTCCGAACTCCGACTCCCGGATCCTTAAATTCAAATTTGGGATTTTCGACTCCGACTCCGATTCCGACACTTAAACAAAAATTTTTGACTCCGATTCTGACTCCAGCAGTCAAATTACCGATATGATTCCGATCCACTTAAACAAACATTTTCGACTCCTCCGATCCCGACTCCGACTCCAGTAGTCAAATTCAGAATTTTCGACTCTACACAGCTTAGTGCTTACAAAGTTACAATAAAAAAAAATTTTTTTGTTTCAACTATTTTTTCGCTTGCTTTTAGGAATAAAAAAATATAC
>JABUQX010102704.1:5000-10973 GCA_015478945.1 Trachelipus rathkii
AAACTTTTATTTAAGCTAGTAGCTGAGTGCAGAGGTGAAGGGGTCAAGGAGTAAAATTTTCTGCTGCTGAATCAGAAAATTAGGAATGACAATTGAAGAAGCAAAGCAAATTTTAAATTTGGAAGAACTTGATTCAGAAAGAATTGAGAAATTAGAATATATTAATATTTATTTAATATTAATGAAAAAGAAAAAGGAGGAACATTGTATCTACAAAGTAAAGTAAGTGCCTTTTGTATAATTTTAAAATTTAGTATATGATAACAATAATTTTAAAAGTGTTTTATTTCTTAAGTTTTAAGAGTGATTATGAAATTAGAGGAATATATTTTAACTTTTTATGTATCTATGACTATATTTTTAGACCTGTAGGATGATTTGTATACTTAATTATAGGAAGAAAAGCAAACTAGTTGGGTATTCATAATTAAAAGTGACAACATCAAAATGTATGTGATAAATATTTGGGTTGAGTTTTTTTATATTTCTGGTTATGAATGAACCCAAAACCGTTTGGCACCATAGCCCAAATTCAGAGTTACAGTCACAAATTTAACTTAATTTATAAACAACGTAATAAATGTGACGCGTACAATATATATATTAGTGACTTGGAATAGGGTATATTATGAAGGGAGTAGAGCAAGTATTAATAATATTTGATTGGCAGATAGAAATATTAAGGTAAAAGTAAGAAATTAAATTCGAGCTTGATTGTAAGTAAGAAAGAATGGTAGCAAGAAAATCGAGGCGCTCGGTGAGTGAGGTGCTGGAATATATTGGTATGTCATAACTGATTAAGAACTATCAGGACCGTGAGGCATTTCCAATTACACACACACCGAACTTAAATTTATAATATAACCATATCACTATTATGGGAAATTAGATATGAGGTTGCGATACAAGGCCCTGACGATTTGTATACCCGTAGGCAGTAAACACGACGATATGCAACACTGCTCTACAATAGAATATTCATTGTTTTTGAGCCTTACGGAGTAGTATACCCAGCCCTGCAGATCCTTTTTTAAGTAAAATAAGAATATAATAGTGACCAGTATAGAGATTTGGGGCCTATTGAGAACTGTCTAGGTAAAGAGTTTTGAAATGTAACAAATTTAATGTTAATAAATAACGTTGAAAGAGGGAATATATAGATATCTATAAGGAGGAAATGGTGATGCTGATGATAGAGCCGAGGTTGGATGTGCTGGGAGTTTGTGAAACCTGACATTGGCCGGAAGTGGAGTTAGAGTTTTTCATCATAATTACCAATATTGATTATATAGTGGTAGATGAAGTAAAAATGACTATATATTGTGGCGCTAGGAGATATTGTCGAGGAGAATGTCACAAGAGTAAGTAAACCATCGAAACATGTATGAAAAAATTACTCTAATATATATTTATGATCTTTTTACATATATAAAGACAAATCGTGCGAGTAATATATAAGTGTCGCTCGGATATACAGGTGTATTGAGCGGTTGGACGAACCACCAGAGCAGCCAAGAGGGAGAGAACCCAAAGCGTGGAGAGAAGGGAAAGAATATTGTGTTTGATCAAGAGATTGGCAGGAACGTGTGAGGGTATCAAAAAAAAATTAGACGTATACGGTTCCATGAATAATCAGGTAATTGTTTTGGGATATGAATGGGACCGTTGTCCCGGAATCGCAGAGGAATAGAGAATGTGATAGGAAGCGTTGTAAGTAGTTGAGTGGGGAGAAGTAAAAGAATCTAGGCGGAAGATAGACATCATAGACTTTGATACGTAACATAGAGCATGAAGTATAAATTGAACACGTACTATAAACAATAGTAGAAGTCAGAATGGCAACATGAGTACCTAGGAGGGATGACGGAAGGGAGGCATTTGGAGAGAAATCAATATAAAAGATTTTATTATTAATAATCAAATCAAAAGTATATATGTAAGGATGTGAAAAGTATAGCATTCGTTCGGGAGATGCAGTACGCCAACCGAATGGTGGTGGGGATTGAGAATGAAATGCAGAAGCCTTTAGATGCAGACGGAGATAAGATTTATGATTGAGAGGAAACTTTGAGATGAACGCAGCATTAGTAAAACACATTCCCGAGAGAAATGGATACGAAAAAGACAGATGATTGGAGAGGATGTAGATGTGGAGGAAGGTGTTGAGAGTTTTTCCGTGATACATTGGTGGATGTGTCTGAGAGGATCATTGAGAGAAGCAAAACAATATATGAAGAAAAGAAAGAGTAGCAAACATGCTGTCGCGTGGCACATAGAAAGGAGTTTGGCGGCAAGAAGAGACCCAAAGAAGAATATAAATTGTATATATTGTAGTGATAGAAGAATGATGATAGTACAAGAGAATGGAGCGATAGAGGA
This sequence comes from Trachelipus rathkii, assembly GCA_015478945.1. Taxonomy (NCBI): domain Eukaryota; kingdom Metazoa; phylum Arthropoda; class Malacostraca; order Isopoda; family Trachelipodidae; genus Trachelipus; species Trachelipus rathkii. Next base: position 7,380 of record JABUQX010102704.1, read on the forward strand.
AACATAATAATAACTACGTGAGAAAATAGAAATGAAACAGAGTAGAAAAAAGAATGCGAAAAGGAAAATACATTGAGAAGATAGGTAAGAGATCTGAGGAAGAGATATCGCTTGCACGGAGTACTAGAAAAATAATTTTGATTATTTAAAAAATGGGCAATAAAAATTCATAACGTATATAGCTAGTCGTACACAGCAAAATGCAATAAAAGAATATTGAAAGAATGGGAACGATATTAACGGGACACGATAATGAATTGGGGAAAAGATGGAACAGAAATTATTTTCAGTTGAATTTTTGTCTGAGAGAATAACTCTCTAAAATGATGTGGAGAGGAAGGATAATGCATTGAAGTGGAGAACCATGGGGGAGGTGGTGGAGGAGAGTGGCAGATCACGGACGAAGAAATGGCATATGCCTTCGGGAAGATGAAAACAAAAAAGAACCGGGTGAAGATATGATACCGGCGGAATCTTGAAGAATGTGGGAGGAGAAGGAACTTATGGATGAAAGAATTAATGCAATAAGTTGCTGGCCAGATAGAAAGAAAAGACCAACTCTTAAAAAGATTGGAATAGATCAGTGACAATATGACCAATTTTTTAAAATATGGGATAAGGTAGACTGATAGAAATTACAGAGGAATAGCTTTGACACCACATATCGCAAGTCTCAAGCACCAATATTAGAAAAAAAGATGAAGACCTATAGAAAATAAAATGGACGAGTGGCAACATGGCTTTAGGGACAAAATAGATCAACTGATTGACTTGAATATTCGCATATTAAAGGATGGTATGGTGAAAAGAGGTTGGCGACTATTAACAGAAAAATATATTTGGAGCATTTCAATTAGAATTGATGTTTGATCGTATACCGAGAGGGTTCCTTTGGAATATACTTAGAACGAGAGAGTCATGGAATACCGGAAAAACTAAGAAGAGCAAATTAAAGGAGGCAATTATTACGAATATTCGTTTTTATCTCATAGAGCTGACCGCAGATGGACGAATGGATTGGATAGAGATGGAAATCGGGGTGGAAACGGGAGTGTTCTCTCTCGCGAATTTGTTTATCCTCCTGTTATCATGTTATTTTAAATTGGATTATTGTGGAAAAAATGGTCCAGAGACGAGTGGAGGGAACTGTTCTTGAGATACCAGATGACCTTTGCGTTGGTTGGCGGAATCAAGAGAGGCTCTGCAGAGATTTTTTGCAGTGTGGGATGAGGAGTTGAGGGAGAGAGAATGAGGAATTGAAATGAGGAGAAAGCTGGGTGATGTTGATAGTAAGAGGAGGAGGAAATGAATATTAGAATGAGAGATCAGGAATTGGAAGCAGGTTGATCAGTTTAAATCCCTTGGAGTTTGTTTCGGGGGCGGGAAATGAAATGTTATTATAATTGAATAGTAGAATAGAAAAGTTTAACAATACATTAAGAATTGCTATATCCGTTAATACGAGACAGAAATGTCCTCGGAAAGTGAAAATAGTAAATATACGTTGTGTTATACTAGCGACTATACTCAACGATGGTGAGTTGCGAAGAAGACGTGGCTTTAACTACAAAACTAAGAGTAAGCATACAAGCGTGTGATCGAGGGGGTGTTTAATGATCGCATAAAGGGAGTTACGAGAGGGAGTAAGAATGAGAAAATGATATGATTGATATAAAGGGAGAGGCACTGGGGGTTAGGAGAGTATAACAAATTCTGAGTTTTTAATTGAAAAGGGAACAGCACGTATGGTACGGAATATGATCGAAGATGAAATGGGATAGATAATTAGTTTCTTCCTCGAAGAAGTGTACTCTAAACACGATGAAGAGGGTCCAGAGCAGGATGGAAGAATAAAAGCACAGTGTAAACCAGAGAAGATTGACGAATCGTGAGGGAACGGACAATAAATAGAGAGAAAGATAAGGTACAGTAGATACTGGAGGAGCTGGGAAGAAGTCGCTGTTGGAATTTATTTAAATAGATTGAATGATGCGAACTGCCGGTGTATGGGGTTTTCGCGAGTCCCAGAACATCACTGAACAAGCGTCACAAACTCGGTCTTGAGCAGAATGGGACGGTTCTGTGTGATTTAGAGAATTAACAGTTGGTCATATGAGTATTATACTTTTTATATATATAAATATATATATATATACGCAAGGTACTACTTGGTATCAGTATTATATACTGGGAAACCTTACCCATTAAGCCCTGCTATTCACTCTTCCCTATGAACAATCGATGTGATGTATTTTATGTATTAGCTAAATTATATATATACTCATTATATATATATATATTAAATATAACTATATATACAGGGTGGCCAAAAAGATCCATTTTTTTGACAAAAAACAAAAATCAAGTAAAAACCAATGGTTTTTTTTTTTAAAAAAGTTTATTTGCATGTTTTTATACCTTTAAAATCCAATATCTTTTATTATTATTTTTTTTTTAAATTATAGAGTGTTATAATCATTTCATATATTTTCAAAATACAGAATATTTTGAGCCACATTTAAAGCATAAAAGGCAATTTAATTTTAAATAAAAGAATTTATTCCCTTTTCCCAAAAACATATTTTCTTTCCTCCCAAATCTAACTTTGTAACTAATCCTAAAAATGGTTTTTACTTAACTTCTTAATACACCAATTGTTCTTCTCAACTCCAAAAGAAAAAATAATATTAAAAGTTATTAAATTAGGGTCTAATTATTGTTAAACTTGTTTTATGTTATTCTTTTTTTTTATTAAATATTTTCACTCCCATTTATTTAACCTATCCAAAATACAGTAGAGCATTACCATATGCTTTTTTTTGTTCCTGTTTTTTTAAGGAAAAAACATGGTTTTTAAGTTGGTATAAACAAAAAAAACATTTTGGTTTATACCAACAACCTCTACTTATATATATAGTATATATATATATATATATATAAATAATATATATATATATATAATAATATATAATCATACATAATACTTATCCATATATATATTATATACCTATATCTACTATAATTATTATAGCTGAGGGATACATAAAATCAATATATATATATAATAATAGTTATATAATATATAAGAGAAAGAGATACTATATATATAATATAATTATATATAATAATTAAAAAATATTTAATATATAAAATATCTGCGATATTAATATATATATATATAATATATATAATTATATCTATATAATATATATAATATATATATATAGTAGGTATTAATATATATATTAATCTATATTATAATATATAATATAATTAATATATAATTTATAATATATAATATATATATAATATAATATATATATATATATATATATATATATATATATATATATAAATATATAATATATATATAGAGATTATATATATATTAATGATAGTAAATTTATATATTATATATGAATGTGTAGGTTTGTTTGTTTGTGTGTGTATACATGTGTAGGTATTAATAATATAGCTAGCATTATATACTTAAATCTCTCTTGACATATATAATTAATATATAATAATTAATATATAATATATTATATATAATTATATATATATATATATATATTATATAAATATTAATAATAT
>JABUQX010102705.1:7500-15000 GCA_015478945.1 Trachelipus rathkii
TAAAGCGACAGTATAAGGTTCTACAGACTTATATTCTGCAATAGGGCAATGCGAAAAATCATTAGTAAAATTCAAGATTAAAGCTAACAGACAAGACTGGTCGTCGAAGCAAACACTTGAGACTGAGGACAAACTGCTAGTTGGCCTACATGTCTACAAAGATCATGTGCTGATTCTTTAAGGTTAAGTGTAATTTCGATTACGCGTATTCACAAGAAATAGTTACTGGATCAGTTGTACATACCGACTAGAGATTTGATTTAAAGGAAGATCGAGTAGGAAAGTATGAGTTTTGTATGAGACAATTCTCTATTTGAGATAAAAGTGGGAAAAAAACAGAATTAAGGTGATTAGTTCCATAAGGGCTAGCGCAAGATTGATAGTCCAGAGTAGGTTAAGAAAGTTTTGGTATGTTTTTTGTTTCTAGTAGGGATGACTGTGTGTAGCTTAGTTTCTTTGTTCATTTCTAGTACACAAAAGGCAATAGGAAGATGGGAGAAAAAAGTTGCGAGTTGGTTATTTTGTTTTGGCTAGTTGAAGCGAGTTTATCACCAACTGGTGTAGATGTATTTGTGACCCACCGGTTTGCTCGATAGATTATTAAAGCCCGTATGCGTGCACCATTGATTAATTATGTTGTGGCGTAGCACTAAACTGTTTGGAACTCTATAATTTTTTTAAGCTATCACCTAAAACTCATCAATGTGCGAGTATTCGCCTTTATTGCTCTTTAATTCATGATCAATAAATTTGAGTGGAGGCATAATTACTAAGATGTTGAATTTTCTTTTCGAAGTAGTTCACCTGTTTGTCTGTCGCGTACCAAAAAGAATGTTAAGGATATCTCCTCCGACTCGAAAGCGCTCGTTTCTTTTTTGATTGTGCTGAGTCCAAGGCAGTTCACTTACTTCGTTCAATTTCTGGGCTAACACTTTACTCGAATGGTCATTAGCTTGAATTCCCATTGGTGAGCCTTTGATGTGTTTGAATGTTTAGAAACATGGTCTCGAGATGGTAACACTGATCTTTGACGTTATTCACCAGTTTAGTGTCTTGCATGATTGTTTTTTGATGTCTGGAGACAATTTAACGAGATAACTAGATCGAGGTATCCTTCTATGAAGTTAACTTCTCCAGTACGATATAAAACTAAACCAGGTAGAATCTTTGTTTCTTCTTTTTCATTTATGAGATTGCTTTGACATGTTGATAAGATGATGAGTAACAACAAAGTCTGTTTTCCAAAATTCATTTCTGAAATATTTTAGTCGTGTTGAAATACTTTATACTTTCCTTGTTTTAATTAAGTTAAAAGGTCGCCTAATTGTATGTAATACATAGTTAAAATTAATTGGTTAGTTAAAATGAAAGCAAAGCGTTCGCGTTTCTTAACTAAATGGTTTCTTAATTACGAGTGGGTTAGTTGAATTAACATCTAAATGTAAGGATTATGTAATATTGAATACTTAGTTTCTTACTATTTAATTACTTATTTCAATTACTTACTTACTTACTAGTTACTTATTTTTTTTGTTTTCTTAATAGAAAAGTTTTTTGAGTTTTCTATTTTATATTATTTTTTATATTAAAAATTGCTGTCCCCCCCCCTTGTTCTGAGAGTGAAACATATTTTTAAAGTTTCTTTATATAAAAAAATGAGTAAAACTAAACTGATCAGACTATTCTACGGAATAGTCAAGATTTATCACAACTACGTCCTAAAATTCTAAGATTAGATTCTTATGAATGTATATTAATCCCGACTAATTTTCTTAATTCTAGAACGATCGTTTCCTTAATCCAATCTATAGTTTTTCCTAATCCACTAATTGTTTGGTACAGACGCAACGCGAAATGTACGTTAATCATTTTCTTAAAATTAAAAGTATCTTTCTTAACCTAGAATATCTTCAGAATAAGAAGAATTCATTCTAAAAACTAAAGGATTTTCTTAAATCTATGAATATACGAAATATATACAAAAATTGGGATGAATTAGTAGCCGGGAGGCAAATAATAAGTTTTACTTCCTCTGACTGTTGTATTCAAATCCAATTTGACAGGTGGAGGTTGGACTGGGTCTTCTCTGTAGTCCCGTGTTTGTCCTTTTGCCTCTACATGTTGCTGTAGAGCTGTTCCTCATCCCTTGTTTGACTCTGTAACTGGGTGTAGAATCTCTGGGACCAGTAAACAGGTTATGTGGTCTGTAGGATGGATCCTTTTTCCTGTCATCTCTGACGAATTCCATAGGGGGTGATTCTACAACCGTGGGAATGGGATAGTGGCCATCTTTTTCTGGGGAATTTGGAGATTTCTCGGGGGAATTTGTTCTTGGAGGGGATCCACCATAGGCTCCATACACCTCACCTTCATGTGCCGGTGGCTCCTGAAGAATTTCTTGAACAGGGTTTTCTATGGAAATCTCTTGCTGAATAGGGGATAAAGACGGTCTAAACTCTTTTCTCCGAACCGCAGGGTTGGAGGGGGTTTTTGGGTCATTTTTAGGAGTGGAACATGCAAATTCACTGTCAGGACGCACTCTTCCTGCAACTACATCGCTGTATCTTCTTATTTCCACAATCTCATCGCTATACTTTCTTTCTTCGACGGGTTTATTATCTCTTACGGGTTCCACCGGGGTCAGTTGTTGCACGGGAGTCTGATGGCTCCAAGAGTTATTTCCACTCTGTGTCGGCTGAGGTGGAGGGATTGAGTAAGAGTTGTATTCTAGCTGAGTTGGTTGTGGAGGAGGAGTTGGGAAGTAGCTGTGTCCGGACTGAATTAGTGGCGTTGTGGGAATTTGGAAAGAATATTGGGAAGACTCTTGATCTGTCGGAGGAGAAAAATTCTCCACTTCATCTACTTCTTCTACTTCTTCGTCTTCTACTTCTTCGTCTTCTCTCTCAGAAGGGACTCTTTGGGTCGCTTCTTGTTTCCTTTCCTCGATTTTTCCCCTTTCATTTTCTCTCTCTTCGCGCAGCTCTCACATCGCTCTCTTCTCTGATGGGGATGGAGCTTCATCGTTCACTCTAAGTCAAACTGGGACTCACAGTGAACTTTTTCTGCAGGACTCACCTTAGCGTTGTCCACTATGGACGGGGAATGTTGCCTGAGCTAAACAAATTTACCTTAGTTTTGTTTGGTCCTTTCAAAGAACATCGGACAATGTATGGCCCTTCAAACTTGGGACATAACTTTGAACTTTGATGAGGCTTTTTGACAGCCCTAATGAAAACGTAATCTCCTATTTTGAACTCTCTTTGCTTGGCCTTTTTATGCTGTTGCTCCAAAGTCTTTGTGGTTTCCGCTTCTAACTTCTCTCTAGCCAAATCTCTTATAGATCCTCTCTACTATCGTATCTACTTCGTCCGAGATGAATCTCATTTTCTCTGTCCTTATTCACCCATGGCTGATACATATATGGCATCTCACTATGGGACTCTTTTTTATGGTCACCATGCAACACAGAAAGTGGGGAGAAGACCGCTCATAGATCGATTATACGGCGGAATTGTAGCGATTTGGGCAAAACTAGGTATTTATCCCAGTCTCGTGATTTGCATTCACGTAGTGTCGCAGGAAAGATTCAATAGCATTTATTCTTTCTACAACACCATTCTGGGAGGCTTTGTAAGGCAAAATTTCCACCTTCTTTATTCTCCACGCCTTACATAAGTCCTTAAATACCTGGCTCGTAAATTCCAATGCATTGTCAGAGACAAGAAGTTGGGGGGCACTATGTCTACATATGACCCTCTCTTGCAATGCTCGGGCGAATTCTTGACTCGTTCTAGTCTTACAAGGCACTAATTCGACATACCGTGTCAAAACGTCGCGAAATACTAAGATGTATTTGGCTCCTGATCCTGTACAAGTAGGTAATTTTCCAATACTGTCAACATGAACGCGTGAAAAGGGTGTATAAGGCAATGGCCATCTGTTAATCTCTGCTGTAGGAGGTTTGGGACCCTTAGTTCTAGCGCATGACACACATTGACTGCAATATTCCTTAACTAGCTTTTGTAAGCGGGGGAAAACATACTTTTCTTCCACCCTCTTTTCCGTTCTTAACTGACCTCCGTGCCCGCTGCCTAGTGAAGCGTGGCAATGGTCTATCACGCTGTAGATCATACTGTCCGGAACTTGTACAACATAGGGTTTAGTTTGTGTGGCGTAAAACAGAACACCTTTAATGAAATTGTTCGGGCTGACCACCTTTAATGAAAATATGCGGATATGTCTTTGGGTTCTCTTTTGCCCATTTTACTAATTTGCCTAAACGGGGACATTTTTCCTGTTCTTTTATGAAATTTTCCCGACTCAGAACAAAGTCTATTCGAGGCAAAGTTTTGGTCTTTTCTACCTCTCGGATAAAGAACACATTAGGTGCTGGATGTCTACTCAAATAATCTGGGGCGACATTATGCTTTCCTTTTTTATACTCTATGGTGGGGGAAAAACTGTTTACGAACAAATTCCATCTAGCCTAACCGGCCCCGTCTGCTGTTTTATTCGAAAAATGAAGCCAGAGAGGTTTATTATCAGTGATGATAGTTAGCTTTTATAACCGAAGATGGTGTTTCTTAACTTTTGCAAGTAGAAACCTATATATAACGGCCAAACATTTTTTCCGCGTGTCGTAATTCACTCACTTCCCTGAGTACCCGGGACACGAAAGAGGTGTCTTCTGCCTTCCCCTCTCTGTTCAAGTTGGTACAACATAGCCCCCTATTCCGCGTAATTATCTGGCGTCTGTTATTCACAAAGAATTCCTTTGCTATAATTAGGGACAAGTTAGCTGTGGCTGCACCACTAACTTATTTTAAAGTGTCGAAAGCTTGTTGTTGTGTCTTTCGTCAGAGAAATAGGACCATTTTCTTTTAATCAGAATCGTACAAACGTGTGCTAGCCACCTGGCGAAGTCTTTATGAGGAAGCGAAAATAAGAGAAGAACCCAAGTAAACTCTGTGTCTCCTTGACATTTGTAGGAGGGATGAAACTCTTCATTGTTTCTACCTTGGCCGGATCTGGGCTAATTCCATGTCTTCCTATCTTGAATCCTAAGTATAAAACGGACGATTGTAGGAAGCTACACTTGGATAATTTTATTCTTAGCTTATTTTCTCTGAAAGCAGCGAGCACTTTTCTCAAATTTTCGAAGTGTTCGGGCACGTTCCTTCCTAGCACCAATACGTCGTCAAGGTAGACGCTTGTGCTTACATGGTGCCCTAGGAGATGGTTTAGGCATTGTCATTGTAGAGCGTACACGCTGGGGCAATTCTTGTGGCCAAAATCAGACGTGGTGGGGCACCCATAAACCTTTCTAGTCCTTAAACGCCAATCAGACTTTTGTGTCTCTTCTTCTATCTCTAGGGCGTTGTACGCGTCAGAGATTCTACAGATGTGAACACGGTATTAACCCCTTACGGAGCGTAAAAATCTCGTCATAGAAGGAAGAAGGACAAGACGCTGTATGCTGTGGAGTTGAAGTACCTGTAATCGAGGGCACCCCTAGGTTTTTGTGCTGTTCTTTTTGCCACTACTAGAACGGAGACGAAGTGGACTTGTAACATGCCTTTATGTTATCCTTTTGTGGCCGTGTCCGTGAAATCATCGCTGTCCTGCCAGGTCTGTTGGCGGTAACCTATACTGCTACGGCAGATGATTAGGGCATGCCAGGGGTAATTCTATCTTAAATTTCTGAAGCGACAGATGGGACGGCATCAATCATCGCCAGCTGCCACTACGTTCGTCGCTCCATGAGGGCTGGAGTAGCTCTCGCAGATACTCGGCTTTTCGAGAATACAAGTTCCTCTGCTCTCTTTTGACCATCTTCTCTTCAATAATTTTCTGTACACTCGCTTAACTCGCGTCTTCGTAGACTTTTGAGCAGGTGGCTTACATTGCAGAAACTACTTCTCTGGTGTCCTCTTTCGTCTGTGGCTTCTTTCAATCTGTCTGCTAATTATCGGATAACTTTCTCCTAGATTCACATCTTTTTGCAAATGAACCTGTTTGTCACTCAAATTTATGTAGCTGAGGATAACTGTATTATCCCTCACCAGACTAATTGTATTAGCTACGTACAATGGTCCTCTGGTGAAAGCTGGTGTCATTATACACTTTCGCTCCAGCTCAAAATTATCTTGAGTTTCAGGTCTAAGTTTTAGATATCCGCTTGATTGACTGGGCAAAACAGTCTTCTCAATCACCCTTAAATTAATCTTAACTTCCTCATCAAGCATTAAATAACCACCTTCTTTATGGTCGGAGCTCTTTGAGACTTGTAAATTTCCGGATTGGTCCAAATTTTCTTTCAAATTTGAAGGGATGTGCTTGAGTTTGGGTTTAGCTCCTCTGGGATCAGCGCTGTGATGTGTGGAGGGTAGGGGCGCGCATCCCCACCCTGTCCTTTCTTTCACCTCGTCTGTCTCAACTTGAGCTTTTCCGTTCAATGCAATTTCCCTTTCTCTTTTTCCATGTTTAGGCGCTAGCTGCCTATGCGAATTTCGAACTGACAAGGCTGTCTCTCCCCCCTGGGATGCTGACAGATCGACCTTCCGATAGGAAAGATGTTTATCCGCGGTGTGTGCGTTTTTAACTGACAAGGCGGCTCCCTATGGGAAAGATGCTTATCCGCGTTGCGTGCGTTTTTAACTGACAAGGCGGCCTCCCTATGGGAAAGATGCTTTTCCGCAGCGTGTGCGGGTGGTTTAGCGAAAATTTGGTTCGAATCCTTTATTCTCTCCCCCCTAGGCACTCGGGGCCGGGGCAATTGCTTCTCATTCATTTTGGGGTCTCTTACTCGTTTAAGATTCCCATCAGAATACTCTCTGAGAGACGGGTCAAGAGATGCGGTATGGTTATATCTTGCCATCTTCTTTTTAGACATTTTTGCAGAGAAAGAGGTTTAGAGTTAGGAAGTATAGTGAGAAGAGCGGTGATTACTTTCCTAAAGCATATTACTCCTAGCTATTTTTCTCCTTTTACATTGCTCACTTGAAACGTAGTGAGGTAATGTCTTTCATGCATGCGAAGGTACAATTGTATCTCTCCCTTTAGTACTGTTGGCTTATTGTCAACTCCCTGTACTACTAGGTCGGTCTTTTGGAGGGGTACTTCAAATTTTCCCTCAATCTCCAATTCCCTTAACCGCCGGGCCGTAATGATACTGACACTTGAACCGGTGTCGACCAAAACACACGCTTTTGCCTCCATACTACTCATAGAAGGAGCAAGATAGACATTCGCGTAAAAATGTCGTCCTAGTTTAAAAGACTGTTTTACTACTTCTTTTTTCTTTTTCTTAGCTTCCCACTTCTCTCTTCTTTTCTGAAATTTCCTTTTTACACGTTTCCTCTCTTTGCCGCTCTCTAAAAATTTTCCTTCTCTATCCTCTCTTGTGGATGGGAAAATTCTCTCTCAAAAATTCTATCTCCTTCCTCTCCGTCTTCATTCTCCTCAAAATCTCTTGGTTGGCTCTCAGCCATATATACTCTC
>JABUQX010102705.1:20000-25946 GCA_015478945.1 Trachelipus rathkii
GTAGGTATATATAAAAATATATATATATATAATTATATATATATATATATATATATATATCTATATATAATATAATATATATATAATATATATATATATAATATATATATATATATCATTTATTATATTATTATATATATATATAAAGCAGACGTTTTTAGATAGGACCTTCCATTATCACACAGCACTACAAATACTCTCACAGTTTTAGTAGTCAACAACAATCTCGACGCTGCTCTTCGCATCATGGAAGGCCGGCAATCCGCGCGCAGAAACAACGGTCAAGCCCTTTGTATTGGTCGCGTCGTTGAGTAAACATTGGAATGTGGCGAGTGTACTCATTCGTTCTTGTTTAGCAAGCGAACTAACAGAAGTTATTTTTGCTTTCAAGAAACCAAAATGAACGAAGATCTTGGCCATTATATAAAGTATGCAAAGTACCACATATATATATATAATATATACTATATATATTATATCTAATAATATATATTTATATATTATATATATATATTATATTATAATATAATATTATATTATATTATACTATATATATAATAATATATATATATAATTACATCTATATATATAAATATCTAACAATATATATATATATATATTAAGGTGATCCAAAACTTATTTGAAAAACAGCGGTTTTATCTTGTTGTATCGGACTCTAAGTTTAAATTTAAATTTCAGGCTGTTGCAAAACCCTACCCCTCGGCACCATACGCCACTTTTTTACTTTTTGGGCATAAAGAATCATAATCAACCAATTCTTCACCACTAACAACCCTATGGATTTTGATGACAAATGGTGTGTGCTATTTTACCTTTGCAAGGCGAATGGTTCAAATAAAAGCAAATTTTCTGCGGGCGAATACGTTTTGAGTCTGGAGGGCCAAAATCTTTTTTTGGGGACGAGGGGGTTTCCTCCCTTTGACTCTTCCTGGTCCTAATTCCTTAATCTACCAAAATAAATTTCAATATATATATATAATAATATATATATACTTATATATATATAGTTATTATATTATATAATAATTCATATATATAATATCATATTCATTTCCTACAAAAATTAAAAATAAAACACCCAAAAAATGTGATCCCTATTGGAATCCACATTTGCACATTTTTTTTCGAATTTTTACTTAGATAAAAATGTGAGCTGTGCATACAGAAAGTAGCACAATGTGTACCGGCGGGTCTAATATATATATATAATGAATAATATATATATATATATATATTATATATATATAATTTATATATATATATATAATATCTAAATATATATAATCTATATATATATAAGTATACGGCATAATATACGCTGTCTTTTTGCAATACAAATATCACTAAACTCCTGACGCCAATTCTATACGAGCGTTTTAAACGCCGCGATAGAAACGCTGAATATGTCAATGAGTAAAATACATTGTTCCATCTAAGAGCATTTGAAGTGCTAGTATATATACAGAACAATATAGTAATCGTTCATTCAAAAACGCCGCGTTTTAACCGGAAGGGTTTAAATTCAGAAACGCCGCGTTTTAACCGGAAGGGTTTAAATTCAGAAACACCGGCTTATTACTCGCTGAATTATTCAGCTGGCGTTTTCACCGCATCAGAAACACCGCGTTTTAACCGGAAGGGTTTAAATTCAGAAACGCCGCGTTTTAACCGGAAGGGTTTAAATTCAGAAACACCGCGTTTTAACCGGAAGGGTTTAAATTCAGAAACGCCGCGTTTTAACCGGAAGGGTTTAAAATTCAAAACACCCGCCGCGTTTTAAAACCGGAAAGGGTTTAAGATAGAAACAACCGCGTTTTACCGGAAGGGTTAAATTCAGAAACGCCGCGTTTTAACGCAGAAGGGTTTAAAATTCAGCAAACACCGCGTTTTCACGGGAAGGGTTAAATTCGTAACGCCGGCGTTTTAACCGGAAGGGTTTAAATTCAGAAACACCGCGTTTTAACCGGAAGGGTTTAAATTCAGAAACGCCGCGTTTTAACCGGAAGGGTTTAAATTCAGAAACGCCGCGTTTTAACCGGAAGGGTTTAAATTCAGAAACGCTGCGTTTTAACCGGAAGGGTTTAAATTCAGAAACACCGCGTTTTAAAAAGTGTGTTAATTCAGATAACACGCGTTTTAACCGGAAGGTTTTAATTCAGAAACACCTGGTTTTAAAAACCGGAAGGGTTTAAATCAGAAGACGCCCGCGTTTTTACCGGAAAGGGTTAAATTCAGAAACATTACCGCGTCTTAACCGGAAGCGGTTTAAATTCAGAAACGCTGCGTTTTTAAACGCGGAAGGTTTCAAATTAAACGCTGGGTTTTTAACCGGAAGTGTTTTAAATGCCAAAAATATACAGTTTTTGAAAGTGTGTGTTTTTTTTTTTTTTTTTTTTTTAATAAATATTTATTTTATATCATTTAGCCAAAAGATAATGGAGCCCACCAACGTCGTTTGGCGGTTCTTGGAAATGTAGTACGGTAGAAGGGTTGAGAGATTTAAAAGTAAAATAGAAGCCATTTAATAATAATAATAATAATAATAATAAATAATAATATATACATAATAATAATAATAATAATAATAATATATAATAAAATAATAATATGAGACCCACATAATGTATAAGCCCGAGCTAAAATATTTCAACATTTTTGACGAATACCACAACAATCGCCGATAACAGCAAAAAGAAAGCTTCTCTCATATACACAAGAAAAAATTGATTTTATTAATTGCACTTAGGGGGAATCGTTGCAAATATAAGAAAAAAAACCAATGATAAACATAAAATATAAGGAAATGTCCAATTTTTTAAACATCTTTAAATGACAAAAAGTTAATGTAAGTTAACTTCCCTAACTTTTAAATTTATTAATTTTATTTATTTATTTTTGTTATAAATTTACACGACATTTATTTTTTCAAAATTGTTAAAATATTAAAAATAAAATTTATTCCTTGAAAATGTCCGAAGTGTACGGACGAAAGATTGGTACTATACTTAAATCAATAGTTTATATTATATTAAAGAATTAATTTTAAAGAAAAATACCTGTTCAAATAATCCTTTCAGGAGGCTTGAAAAAGCATCAAAATCATACATAAAAATAATAATACTAATAATAATAATAATAATAATAATTAATAATAATAATAATAATAATAATAATAATAATAATAATAATCTTTATTTTTTCTTCATATATTCTTCCTCCTTCATCTTCTCTCTTCTTTCTTCTTTGTACTCATTTATTGTTAATACTTCTTATTTTTTTCCACTTAGTACTTTTATTCTTATTATTCTCCTTATTATTATCATTTCTCTTCGTTAATTTTTTGATATTTTGCATGTGTCGAGACCGTGTCTCTCTCTTCCCTCATCTGAAAGCACGTGTTTTTTTCCACTACATTACGAATGATTATAAATAGCAACAAAAATTTCCCCTATATATATAGGGGAAATTTTGCAGTACCTTCATTTTTTTTTTTAAAAACTTGATAAATATTCACTTTAAATGAATTTAAAAACTTTGACAGAATCTCTCTCTCTCTCTCTCTCTCTCTCTCTCTCTCTCTCTCTCTCTCTCTCTCTCTCTCTCTCTCTCTCTCTCTCTCTCTCTTCTCTCTCTCTCTCTCTCTCTCTCTCTCTCTCTCTCTCAGTATCTTCCCCCTCTGATTTCTCAGAAATTTTTATCGTTCATTTTTGTCCTGTTCGTTTTTACAACATTTTTCTCTTATTATATTTTCGTATTACATTTCTATTCTTTACATTATATATATTTTTAAATATTATTTATCATATAAAATACATTATCACATATTTATAAATGTATTCGCTCGGATATATTTATATAAGTGTCCTAAATTGTTAATTAGAAATTATTGTACGTATTTCTATTTTCTAGCCTCATAAACATGGACAAGATAGGGCTAGAATTAATTAAGTGGAAGAGGCCAGTTACGATTATATTTAACGCTATTATAAATTTTCGGTAAATTTGTGAATTTATAAATAATGGAACAACTGTTGTGAGCGCATTTACCCATATAGGTATTTTCGCTATAATATATAATATATATATATATATATATATATATATATATATACTATATATATTTATACTTATATATTAATTTTATATTATATATACTCTATATATATTATATATATATATGATTATATACTATATATATAATATATATATATAATATATTAAGGGGCGCCTCGTGGCTGGTGCAGGTTTGCGGCAACCACCATTTATACAGCCACTACAGGCTAGGGTGCGAACTATTTTATTTTATTCTTTAATTTTTTTAATAGGTTAATAATTAAAGAATTAAATTGCATCTATTATAATAACATCAACCAATCTCGATTATTTATTGAAATGAAATAAAAGAGCCGTCATTGAATAGCTTTTATTCAAATGTCAAACCAATATGATTGTTGCAGACTACAAAACAACACATGTCAATAAATTTTGGACCACGAGAAGAATTGGTGAAAATATACCGCGTCAAACCGTTTTATACTCACACAGGTGGTTGTAATACAGAACAACCGGCTTGTTTCTTCTTTAAACATTGGATCCCTACCTAAAACTGAAAATTCAAATTTGCACGACGAAGCATATAAAATTAGCGCTCAACACTCACTGATCGTCCCAGGAAAACGATACATATTCCGGGATTCAATTTAGTCAGTTCTACTTTTGAAGCGTTAGTGTGAAGTCTTTTTCTTTTCAGACTCTTCTTTATAATTAAAATAAATAATCGTTAAACAAAAAATATATAATAAATAGATTTAAAATAATTTTATTATTTTTTTTTTTTTTATTCAAACATGCTTTATGAAATGAAGTTAAAATTAGAAATATTTATAATATACGGCCTATTATTTATTATATTATTATTATTATTATTATTATTCATATTATTATTATTATTATTATTATTATATTATTATTATATTCATTATTATTAGTATTAATTTATTATTATTATATTATTATTTAAGAAAAATATTGAGATTTTGATATAGTTATTAGTCTTGGGCAGCATCTAAATTTTTTAGTATCGCGATTTTTTCGATATTAAGTAATTAATTAAAAAAGATTCTATGCGTATATAAATATATATATACTAATAATATATATATACTTATTAATATATATATTAATATATTAGATATATTAAATATATATATATAATAAACTATATATATAACTACTATATATTTATATATATCTAGAGAGAGAGAGAAGAGAGAGAAGAGAGAGAGAGAGAGAGAGACTGAAGAGAAGAGAAGAGCAGAGGAGAGAGAGAGAGAGAGAGAGAGAGAGATGCTGAAGAAAGAGAGAGAGAGATTAACCTAATATATATAGGACCGTTACCATATTTTCTGAACGACAATCGGACACCTACAGCACATATCATATAATATATATATATATATAATATATATATTTACTATATAATATATATATAATATATTATATATATCTATTATATATAATATTATATATATATATATATATATATATTATATAAATATATATATATATATATATATATATATATATTAATATTATTATCTAATATATATATAATATAATATAAATATATAAATATTATATTTATATATAATATATATATAATATGACATATCTCACTTAACGCCACACGGAACGGGAGGTCGATCAAAAAAAAATTAATTCAATTTCTAAAATTAAGAACTGCGCGAGCATCTACCAGGCACGTAAGAGTAAGACAAACCATAGTGTATTCACATATATTATTATTAACTTTGGGACAAACCTGGACAACAACAACACGAAATATTGCTTGAAGTACTTCTGTTGGCTTGTCTTGTCGACTCTTTGTCAACATATCCACGAGCGATAAATTTAAAATTATTATCG
>JABUQX010102706.1:7500-10000 GCA_015478945.1 Trachelipus rathkii
TATATATATATATATTATATATATATATATATATATATTATTATAATATATATTATATTGTTATAATATATATATGAGAGGCGTCCTAGCTCAGTGGTAATATGACTCGCGGCTTAGTTAGCAGGGAGGGGGCACAGGTCGAGACTGGTTGGAGCGAGAGAATGTGAGTTATTCTCTAATTTATCTCTAGTTTCGTCCCACTCAGACGTTATGAGTACAACTTGGTAGCGTGCTTGCTGGCTAAATTGTGAAAAAAATCCCAGCTTACCCGCGATAAAAGGCCTGCCAGCCAAGCGGATTTGCCGTCAGGCCCAAGTTACCCAAGGACCTTTCTCGTTGGGTCCACTTGACAGGGCGTTAGTCCTACCGGGGGGGTTGGTATATATATATATATATATATATATATATATATATATATATATTATATATATATATTTATATATATATATATATATATATATATATATATATATATATTATACTATATATATAATATATATATGATATATATAATATTTATATATATTATTATTATTTAGTGATGGGATCGAATAATCGCAACCGGGCAACTGGCCCCAAAAAAGCGAAGCAACCGCATACGGAGGAGACAGTTTTGAACATCCGTAACTGCAACGCGGTTTGTCCTGGGTCTAACACGAACCGCAACTGCAAAGCACACCACGGTTGTAACTGGTTTTCTTTCAGAACCAGCTGCAAACTGCGGTTGTCAGGAAAGTATCTTTTTTAAAAATACTACTCCTCTTATCCTTTAGACTTAGAGTACGTAATATAATATTTCAGGTTTTTTTTTTTTGCAGAAATTACAAAGAATTAATTTATATAAAAACATTATTGGACGAAATCGGAACTTTGCATTTCTTAACTTTTCGCATACGAGGAGAAAAAAAAAAAAAAAAAAAGAAAATTACGGATCGAGAAAAAGAGCGCTGTGTGATTGGAGATTTTCTTGAAAGAATCAATGAATTTTGCATAAATGCAAATTATAGCAATAGAGCCTATTCTCGGGCAAAGGATGAAGCACCACTTAATTTTAATAAAAAATCCACCTACGCGATCGTTGCAATGGAACAAGATATAGATGAACTTTATGAAAGAAAGAATAGCAATATTCTGAGAAGATTAGAAAGAAAGAAAAAAGAGAAAAAAAAGAATCGACACCTCTGCAAAAAAAAAAAAAAAAAAAAAAAAAAAAAAAAAAAAAAAAAAAAAAAAAAAAAAAAGAAAAAAAAAAAAAAAAAAAAAAAAAAAAAAATGAAGATTAAGGCAAAACGTAAATCTCAAACTCTAGAGGAATACTATCAAAAATAAAGCCTTTGGACAATGGAAATCAAATATCAAAAATATACTTTATTAATTTATCGAGGCAGTCAGAATAAATGATTAAAATTAGGCAGGATCTTTACCCTTAGTTGTGGTTGGAAGACATAGGTTTTATTCGATATCGTAACCTTGAAGCCAACCGCATCCACATAGATCAAATTTAAACTGCGGCCATTTTTATGGAGAACATTTTATATCAACAAGATTCACACCTCAGTAACGAAAGAAGTTCAAAATATTGTTGCCCAATACAATCATCTTGGGTGTGTCTCCTATATCTCACTTGCAATGGTATTGATGATAAATTAAAAAAAATAGATTTAGTATTATCTGCAGAACCTTTGCATGAGAGACACGCGGGAGAGTATCTCTCTAAAAAGTTTGATGAAATTCTAACAAAATATAAGTTAGATAATAATAATAATAATAATAATATAAATATAATAATAATAATAATAATAATAATAATAATAATAATAATAATAATAATAATAATAATAATAATAATAATAATAATAATAATAATAATAATAATAATAATAAAATTAATAATATTATTATTATTATTATTTAATATTATCATTATCATTATCATTATCATTATCATTATTATTATTATTATTAGTATTAGTATTAGTATTAGTATTATTTTTATTATTTTTATTATTTTTATTATTTTTATTATATGATTTTTATGATTTTTATTGTTGATTTTTATTTTTATGATTTTTATTTTTATGATTTTTTTTTTATTATCTATTATTTTTTTTATTTTTATTATTTTTTATATTTATTTTTATTTTCATTATTTTTATTTTTATTGTTTATTATGATTTTTATTTTTATTATGATTTTTATTTTTATGATTTTTATTTTATGATTTTCATTTTGTGATTTTTATTATTTTTATTTTATTTTTATTTTATTATTTTTATTATTATTATTATTTTTATTTTTATTATTATTTTTATTTTTTGTTATTATTTTTATTTTTTTTATTATATTTAGTAGTAGTAGTAGTAGTAGTAGTAGTAGTAGTAGTAGTAGTAGTAGTAGTAGTAGTATTAAAAACAAAGCAATTGCTAAATTTTTTGTTTTTTATTGCACAAACGTACAACGCGGTTAGTTGAAAAATTTAAAGAAACCGCAAAAAAAAACC
>JABUQX010102706.1:15000-26370 GCA_015478945.1 Trachelipus rathkii
ATATATAATTATATAGTATATATATTATAGGGTAATATATATATATATATATTATACTGTATATAGATATATTATATATATATATATTATATTAGTATGAATATAATATCATATTAGTGATGCCGGTAACATCCGCATCCGCATCCGCTGACCCGCATCCCGCGAGCATCGCCATTATGTGGAGCATCCGCACATTATTAAAGGTCCGCATCCGCGCTTTGCCCTGCGGATGTTTGCGCGGATCTTTTATTGTCGAAATTTGATAAAGAATTTTTTAAATAAATGCATAGCCTTAAAATGAATCTGAAATGAAAAAATCGAGTTGAACTGGGCAATTCAAAAACTTACTTGATATTCCATATCTTAACGTTATCAAGGACATTCCAACTCGCTGGAATAGTAACACTTCTTAATGATGGAAAGAATGGGTATTCTGCGGTCAGAGCAGAAAACCTCTTTCTTCGTACCGCCAGTTCGTATTCCAAAGTTAACATTCTTACTAATGTGGATAACATCACATCACAGCTGTATTAAGCTATTGAAACAACATTTGAATGAAATTACCTAAAGAACTCGCGCCTCTACACAGCGTTCTGCCTCCGAGTGTAATACCATTAATCTCAACGCTTAAGGAGCATTTTGAACATCTTCAACTGAAAAATGATGCGGTTAAAAAGAATGAAAATGTAATTAAACCAGAGCTAGAAAAACGCTTTGCGTTCTGTGGATTAATGGCCTTCATAATCCTACTCAACTACTTAAGATCTTCCTTTATAAAGGTAAAGTTATTTTTGTAACACCATTGTTAGAGAAAGTTATCGTCATTGTTGTGTTGCAGTTCGAAAAACTTCGAATCCGAAATGTCTATTGATTTCGCCACCCCATTAAAGGAAGAAACGAATCTACAGAAACCAAACACTTCTACAAGTAAATCAATAACAGATTCACTGGACGAATTTCTACAGTCCAGTAGTGATGAGACACACACTAATTACCAAAAAATATGTAGTGCAATTGATTGAAATTATCACCAAGAAAAACGACTAGATACAAATAATGATCCCATCAGTTGATCCAAAGTTAAGTAAAATGTTTACCCACGCTTAAGTTAACTTGCGCAAGGAAAGTACTTGGCCTGTTCTCCAACTAGTGTTCCAAGTGAAAGAGTATTTAGCAGTGCTGGGTTAATATATGATGAAAAGAGAAACAGACTTTCAGCAGAAAAAGCAGAAAAATGGATGTTTCTCAAGCACAACCTTCCTATATATGAATTTCAATACTAGTACAAAAAGTATATAATCCATTGTAAAATCTCTTTCATTAACGTCGGAGGTTGGGGAAAGTGGTTGATGGGGTGTATTTAGTTGGGTCCCCGTCCCGCACTCCTGGTAACACAATTATATTAATAGATTGTGGCAAAAACTGGATATATATATATATATATATATATATATATATATATATAGTATATATAATTATTTATAGTATATATATATACTATATGTGATATATATATATATTATATTGTTATAAGTTACTATATATATATATATATATATATATAATATATCAAACATACCGCATCCGCATCCGCGGATATTAAAATCAAAAACATCCGCTCCGCATCCGCGGATGCGACAAAATGAACATCTGCCTGCATCAACTAAATATAATATATATATATTATATTATATTATATATATATATATATATATATATATATATATATATATTATATATATATTATATATATATATATATATTATCATATATATATATAATATATATAGTATATATAGTAATATATATATATATATATATATATATATATATTATAATATATATACACAATATAAGAGGGGGGCGTTCCGCAATTTAAGTTCGCAAGTCCGCAATTCCCCAATTGCGGAATTACCAAAAAAAATTGCGGAATTGCGATTGCGATAATTTTGAAAAAAATTGCGGAATTGCAGTTAGCGAAATGCTTTGATATTCCGCAATTGCGGAATTGCGGATTTAAATTGCGGAACGCCCACCTCTTAGAGGACTACAAGCCCTAAGGTTTATTTGTTTTCAATCCTTAAATTTTAAAAACAATGTACAATATTAGTCATGTATTAGTCTTAGATATGTACAAAAATAATTTGGCAAATAGAAATAAATTCATTTAATTTGGACATTTTGGTTATATATATATATATATATATATATATATCTATTATATATAATATATTATATATATATATTATATATATATATATATTAAAAAATATATATATATATATCTATAATATATATATATATATATATATATATATATAATATATATATATATATAATATATATATATATATATATATATAAGTATAATATATTAGAGTTATGACTAAAAATTTTTGCAAAATTTTGTATCTCCTGTTGTCGCAAATGATGAACTTTTGTGATCTGATTACTAAAACATTATTATTGCAGGTGGCCATAAAAAAAAAACTTCCCGCACCAACCCGTTTCAGTATCAGTGTGTGTCACGAGATCTGTATGTACGGTGCTGTATCCTGTAGCAAATAAAAGTAGATCTTTATAAAATCGCTCATGATTATTTATTAATGATAAATATTTTAAAATATTATTTGTCCCAATTGCTTAGGAACAAATGCAACGTGCGAACTCATTTCATGTCCCACGAATATCAGTTGGTGAAACAAAAATCTCTTTCAAGTCATAGAGCTACTGCTCCAGTTGGCTGAAGATGGAATCAGTGTTCCAACGAAATCACAGTCAGGCGTTTGGCGAGCTGTTTATAAGAAGTGGCGAAGATGCGAAGCGTAAAATAAAATCTATTTTGCAAGAAGAGAAATATTTCTGCCTTCGTTTTGACGGTAAGCGAGTTGCAAACCACGAGTATCAAGTGGTAATCTTAGAGGATTGAAATTAGGTATAGTAAAATGTGAATGTTGATTATCACAGTATATTTTTAATGAAAAGTTTATTGATACAATTTATTTACATGGAAGAACTTCCAAAATACGTCTGGCCAAACAGCAGTAAATACTGGGTGTTTGTTAAATTTGTTTAAAAATTAAAAAAAAACTGAAAAAAGTTCACATAAGGATTTGGTCAGCCACAGTACATTGGCTGCCCAGCATCATATTCTTGATAGAATCTTAAAGCATTGTGTTAGACTTCTTTAATCCAATTTCCTTCTACCAACAAACCTCAACTATGATTCGTGACGAAGTGATACAAACAATACGATATCTTGCAAGCAGTCCTACAAGCAGAGAGTGAAATGATAAACTATTCAAAATTCCAGGTTGGCGAGATGATTTTATATTTCTGTATGAGTATGTAGAGCATTCGGTTTCCTTAAAGAAACTAGTGCGTACCCCGTAATTAATTGGAGAAAATTACCGTCTCTTCACAATGCCAGATGGAATTCACGTGCTTTATATGCTATTATTTCGTACTTCCTTCTTCCTAAATGGAGAATTTCACTGGAAACACCGTGCGCTTTCATCTCAAATACATGGCAAGAAGCCTGGTTCTTTCTAACCAAATGTTTAATCCGCACAGATTCCCAGAATTGATGGATTTAATTTCCGAAATTAAATTGCCTCTGCAGCCATGAAAGTGCTTTCAAACTCACTGAATCGTTGAAGATCCGTTGTAGATATACCCACAGACGAATATTTGGTGCCCGAACGAGGGGTGAAATTTAATGGAAGAACTGTACCAGAAATGCAAAACAGATAAATATTTGAAATCTGAAAAGCGTTTATTGCAAATAATACATTTTGACTGTGCTGAATGTACTTAAGTTTCATAATTTTCATTGTCATTGGTGCGGAACAATTTTTATGAATTGAACGAAATAATTGTCATTTTCTGTCATTTTTGTCATTATTAAAAAGTTCATTGATTTCTAATACAGTCTAAGAAATTCTTTTTTTGTCATAACCCTAAATCTATATATATATATAATATATATATATATATATATAATATATAATATAATAATATATATTATTATATATATAATATATATATATATATATTATATATATATATATATATATTATATATATATATTTTATAATATAAATATTATATAAAAATTATAAATTATATGTAATACCCTAACCAAACTTTCAGGTTGCCCTTCAAAGGGAGGTTTGAGGACCTGTTTGTGACAATGGACCTGCCTGATGACCACAGCCTCCCACCCCATTTCAAACTTCCAGTCGTTGAGTTCCTGAATGAGGACTTGAAGAGACCATCAGGAAGAGGGTTATCAGTGATGACGTCATGAACGTGGCTTCCTGAATCAACGACAATGTGGTGCAGCCCAAGAGCAGAGCAGAGTGAAAATCGACCCCGTCCATTACAGTGAAAGGGAATAACAACCAAGACTCTGGCCTAGAAGCACGATCCTCGTGGAGAAGCTCTGGGAGAACGAGTTTTGAGGCATGATGGAAAGAAGATGCCTATGTTCCCTTAACTGAAAGGCGAAAAACCCTACCCTGAGAGTGTTTAAACTCGAGGACTGGGCGGTCGGAGCCATGTGCCCCGAGAGTTGCTTCGCGGAAGTGCACCAGGATTAAGAGTTTTGCGGGGCCAGAAAGAAGAAGATGCTGGACCAGCTGACAGGGCGAAAGCCATTCATGACTTAACATTAGAATATATAATATATAATTAATATATATAATATATATCTTAATTATATTAATATATATATATATAATATATACTATATATAATATATATATATATCTTATATAGAATATACTATAATAATATATATATATGATGAAGTTTCAAAAGAAAGATGTTTGGAATTATATAAGGAGGAAAAAAGAAATATAAAAGGTGCATACGTAGGAGGAAAAAAAGAGATAAATGAACAGTTTGGAAGGAGGATAAATGGGGACTTACAAGGAAAGAGGAAGCTCTTCTGGAAGAAAGCGCGAAAGGTTAAGAATGAAAATAAGGGGAATCTGCTTAGAATAATGAATAGGGATGGTGCTTTCGTAACTGATGAAATGGATGTGAGGGGAGTGTCGAAGGAGCACTTCGAAAATCTGTATAACATTGGTAGTAATAAAGAGGTGATATTGAATGCGTGTGGGTTTGATGGTGCAGGAAGGAATAGATATTTTGGGGATGAGGTCATTACTAAGGAGGAGGTAATGGGTATAGTGAGAAAGTTGAAGAATGGTAAATCTGCAGGTATAGATGAAATTACTGGTGAAATGATCAAGAAAGGAGCCGAGATGGTGATTGATTGGATTTGGAAATTGTACAACAAAGCGTTTATGGAGGGTATAGTTCAGAGGGATTAGTGGAGAGCAGTAATAGTACCCTTATTTAAGGGTAAGGGAGATAAGGGTAACAGTAGAAATTATAGGGGAATTAGCGTATTGAGTGTTGTAGGGAAGGTATATGCTGGTATTTTGGTCGAAAGAGTGCGTCGAGTGACTGAAGGACTGATTGGCGAAGAACAAGGTGCGTTTAGGAATGGTAGAGGATGTGTGGATCAAATCTTTACATTAAAACAAATGATTGAAAAAATGAGGGAGAAGAAGAATAAATTGTATTTAGGTTTTATGGATTTGCAACAGGCGTATGATAGGATTAATAGGGAAGCCCTATAGCAGGTATTAGTAATATATGGTGTTGGTGGTAGGCTTCTGAATAGAATCAAAAGTATGTATGACGATAGTGAAGCGTGTACAAGAATAACAGTGTTTGGTTTAATATTTAATAGTGGAGTGAGGCAGTGATGTGTTAAGTCTCCTTGGTTATTCAATTTGCATATGGATTGGGTTATGAAAGAATTAGAGGTGTGAGTGGCAGGAGATGGTGTTAGAATGATGGAGAATGGAAGAGTGTGGAAGGTGCCCTACCTATATATATGCGGATGATTGGAATTGTGGTTGGTGAATTGAAGAAGAGTTTGGATATGGATTGGTAGAGAGATTTGGTTGGATGTGAGTAAGGATGTGAGTGGTAGATAAGATGGAGGTTATGATTGTGAGTGAGGACAGTCCTCAGTGTGAAGTTACGTTAGAAGGTGGGAGCAAACTGGAACAAGTGTCTGAGTTTAATATTTTAGGATATATGTTGGATGATAAGGGAACAGATGATGCATGCAATTAAATCGTTGGTGGGTGTAAAGGGACTAAGTCTTGAGTGCACTAGATTCTCTTACATGAGGGTAATGTTGTTAACCAGTATTAATGCATAGTAGGACGACTATGGTCTGGAATAAGAGGTAGTGATCTGAGGTAAAATATGTTGATGGACAATCTTAGGGCGTGTTACGGTGCGAGAAAGAATTGATAAAATAGGAATGAACGTATTAGAGAAGTTGGGTGTGGTGTGAGAAAAGGAATAAAATGAGAGAATTAAAAATGAAGTACGGTTTGAGATGGTTTGGGTCATGTGGAAAGATGGATACAGTCCGGTTGATTAAGGGGAGTATTAGTGGTGTGTGTGTGTTTGTTGTGTTGTGGAAATCGACCGGCTGGGAGACCGAACAAAAAGAGTTGACTGAGTCTGTAAAAAGAATGTTGGAGGCGAGAACTGTAAGTTTTGCAGAGGCCGAAAAAGAAAATTGCATAATAAGACGGAAATGGACGGGGTTTTGGGTAAGGGGGTAAGGTGTGGCCCACCTGGCCAAAGGATGAACCCCACATTGACGAGATGATGTCGCGGTTCCGTGATGCTCTAGGGTGGATTTTTCTGCTGCGACGAGTTCTCCCTAATAGGTATAAAGGGGGAGGTAAGGCTTGGATTTTCTTTTCTTCTTTTCTCATTCTTCTTCTTCTTCTTTTTACTTTTCCGGTGGCATGTACGCACCTTACCCCCCAGTCTTGGGGAAAAGAAAGTTGGATGATATATATATAGCTATATATATATTATTATATATATATATATATTATAATATAATATATAATTATAATATATTATATATATATAATATTATATATATATATATATCTAATATATATATATATAATATATATATATATATATAATATATAGCAAGTCAATTGCTTAATAAAGCTTGTTAATTGGTTATATAAAAAAATAAACATTAAAATGTAAAAATTAATACAAATATATAAAATTGTAAGGTAAGTTTTATCGGAAAGGATTAATGTTTTTAACTGCCATAAAGAGTTTTAAGCGGACTGTGGTAGACTTAAGTAGTAACCAAAAAAATTATTCCGATAGAAATTAGCTTATTTGCGAATAGCTGACCCTTGGCAGCAAAAAAAGTTGCGGAATTGCGGAATTTTGATAGCGGACTGGCGAAAAAGAACCAGTATAGAATTGCCGATTTGCGATAGCGGACTGGCGAAGCAGAAAAGTTGCAGAATTGCGAACTTCGAAATATCCACCAAAGTTAACGGAATTGGTAATTGCGAACTAGCAAAAAAATTGCGGGTGCCCACCTCTGATATATATATATATATATATATATATATATATATATATATATAATTATATATATATATATATATATATATATATATAGTATAATATATATATAATATATATATATATATATTATATATAGTAAGGGGATCCTGGCATAGAATAATGGAATAGGGATGGTGCTTTTGCAACTGATGAAATGAATGTGACTAGAGTGTGGTGGGAACACTCCGAAAATCTGCTTAACATTATCAGTAATAAAGAGGTGATAGTGAATGTGTGTGGGTTTGACGGTGGAAGAAGGGACAGGCATTTTGGGGATGAGGTCATTAGTAAGGAGGAGGTAATGGGTAGAGTGAGAAAGTTGAAGAATGGTAAACATGCAGGTATTGATGAAATTACCGGTGAAATGATCAAGAACGGAGGCGAGATGGTGATTGATTGGATTTGGAAATTGTGTAACAAAGCTTTTATGGAGGGTATAATTCCGAAGGATTGGAGTAGAGCAGAAATAGTACCCTTATATAAGGGTAAGGGAGATAAGGGTAACTATAGGAATCATAGAGGAATTTATTAAGTGTAGTAGCGAAGATATATACTGGTATTTTGTTCGAAAGAATGTGTCGAGTGACTGAAGGACTGATTATAGAGACAAGGTGCGTTTAGAAGAGGTAGAGGATGTGTGGATCAAATCTTAACATTGAAACAAACGATTTAGAAAATGAGGGAAAAGAAATATAAAATGTATTTCGGTTTTTTGGATTTGCAAACAGGCGTATGATATGATTAATAGGAAAGCTCTATGGCAGGTGTTATTGATATATGGTGTTGGTTTTAAGCTTCTGAATGGATCAAAGTATAATTTGACGAATAGTGAAGCGTGTGTAATGGATCAAATGGAGTTGAAAAGTGATTGTTTTAATATTATATCGGAGTGAGGCGCAGGGGATGTGCTAGATGTCTTCTTGGTTATTCAATTTGTATATGGATGGGGTTGTGAAAGAATTAGAGGTGGGGTGGCAGGGGATGGTGTTAGAATGATGATGAATGGAAGAGAGTGGAGGGCGCCCTATCTATTATATGCGGATGATTTGGTTTTGTGTTGCGAATCTTAGAAAGTTTGAGAGGAATGGTAGAGAGATTTGGCAGGGTGTGTAAAAGGAGGGGTTTTAAAGTAAACGTAGATGAGTATGATTATGGTTGTGGGTGAGGACAGTCCTCGGTATGAAGTTATGTTAGATGGTGAGCAGCTGGAAAAAGTGTCCGAGTTTAAATATTTAGGATATATGTTGGATGAAAAGGGAGCGGGTGATACAGAGTGTAGTAGGAAAGCTGTGAATGGCAGGAAAGTGGCCAGTGCAATTAAAATCGTTGGTGGATGGTAAAAGGGACCTAAGTTCCTTGGAGCGCTAGGGTCGTTACATAAAGGGTATGTTTTTTTAATAATAATGATAATGTTGAAAACTTAAATTACACATACCAATAAATTATCTAAGATACAATAATTAATGTCATAGTCAAAAGCTAAAAGTAACGGAGTAACGGAACTTCGTTTCTTTTCCTTTCAAAGAAACGGAATAACGAAAACGGAGCTACTTTTTCCGAGTAACGGAGTAACGATAACGAAACTACTTTTTTGAGTAACGATGCCCACCTATATATATATATATATATATATATATATATATATATATATATATATATATATATATATATATATATATATATATTTATATATATTATATATATATATATATAAATTTTATCCAAATAAATAATATATATATATATATATATATATATTATTCTATATATACCATATAATTATAACTACAGAAAATGTATATATATATATATATATATATATATATATATATATATATATATATTAACTTTTCGCAGGTTCTGAGAAGAGAAAGCGAATCAGCCCTAGCCCTCCTGGGCCTAGTGATAGCGGAAAAGAGAAGGTAGTTTCTGATCCACAATCAGAGTTGGGCCTTTTAACTTCAAAGCAGAAGTTGTATGTGGAGGACAACGACTTAGGGAAATGGGTAGGGAAATTCAGTGTTAGGCCGTCTGTCAAAAAAAAGAGAAATGCTGAAAAATCATTGGAAGCCTCCTCCAAGTTATGATTTTGCAAATGACGCTACACATCTCAAAAGGAAATTCGTGCATAGTTGGTTTGAAAGATATTCTCTCTGGCTGATATATTCAAGATATTTGAAGGGAGCACTCTGTCTGCATTGCGTTCTTTTTCCCGCAAGGACTATACATGGAGTTCAGAGTTCCTTTGTTGTGAAACCCTTCACGAAATTCAAGAATATCCATGAATATTGCAAGAGCCATGTTGGAAGTAGGTGGCACTTAGAAGCTGCACGAGCAGCGAAATCCTTCTTGGAAGATGTAGTAGTGTACATGCAAATGGTAACTGAACATCAGGCGCTCTTGGCAGAAAACAAAAAGTTAATTTCATCTGTAATAACAACAATTATTTTTTGTGGGGTACACGATTTACCTCTACGAGGTGCAGAACAACATGAAGGGATTTTCGAAGATCTAATTCGTTTGCAAATAGATTCTGGAAATAATGAGTTGAAACGCCTTACAGGTGGGGCCAAAAATGCTACTTATAAATCACTTAGAATACAAAATGAACTTAATGATCTGTGTAGGAGTGTTGTGACCGACGTGATCATTGCAGATGCCAAAAAAGCATGTTACATATTCTGCTTAGCTAACGAAACATCTAATATATCTGGGATGAACAATTACCTATTGGAATAAGATTTTTTTTGATGAGACGGAAATGTGCGTTCGTGAAAAATTCTTGGATTTGCATTATTAGAAGCCATTGATGCAAAAGCCATAGCAAGTGCTATCGATTGTTTTTCTTGAAAGAATGACTAGATCAAACACAGTGCGTTTGGACAAGGGTAACGATGGCTGCTCCAGCTAATCGGCAGGGAAAGAAGGCAGGAGTACAGAGACATATTGGAGAAAAATAACAAAAAAGCTTTATATTTTCATTGTGGCGAGTCATCCGACTGAATTTTGTAGCTGAGACGAAGCGGACCGTTGAACCTGAAATCCGCAGTATTTACTGAACCGGCGATTGAAGACATTATCACTTTCTTTCGTGAATCCTGTTTTGAGAAGAAAATACATACGCAGTATTCCAGCGTTTGGCGAACGCGATGGTCAGAAAACTACCACAGTAACTTCAATATTCATGAACATTTTGTGGTATAGTGAAGGGTCTGGAAAATTTGGCAAAAATAGATAATGTTTGGGTAACAAGAAAAAATGCCAATTTAAGCTGTATTGTGCTGTCACAAAACCTGTTTTTTTCTTATTTTAACCTGATTAGAGCCCAAATATTGGCTTTGTGGAAGCCAGTCGTGAATAATCTTTACAGTCGAAGACTTAAGGACCTTCTTCAATGCTTGAACCATATGAAGAAAATTCTTTCACTTGTGAAAGAATCACCACTCACATAGCAAACCGATACGAATAACAAAGACGATTTTAATACAGTAGATAAAGGCAGATTAGCTGAAAATCTTAGGTGATCTTCAGCCACCAAGGGGTGGATCGCCAGAAACAGCTCGAACCTCTTTGCTACCCAGCCGATGAGCATATTGGAGGAGGACTATCTAATAACCATACCTGGATTCTTTCAGTTTTCTTGGAGAGCAGATTCTCGGAAGGGAATCACCAGCCTTTTTTTTTTATTAATTACTTTACGTTCGAATGATCTTGCCCTTGCGTATAAGGAATTTGAAGAGGAAATCCAAAAGAATTTGAAGACTTTTAATGAACTAAGAGGACTTCAATGTGAGGCTGAACTCTGGTATTTGAATTGAAGGGAGAAGAAGCTCGACCGTGAGGAACTAAAAAATTTGGAAATAGTTGAAGTGATCAAGGAAGCAG
>JABUQX010102707.1:0-15000 GCA_015478945.1 Trachelipus rathkii
GATATGCTTCGTTCAGTTTCAAAATGTTATTTATACGTTTTCGCATTTATCGTAGAAACGCTCGCATTTTCGTGCGCCGCTTCAATATATATATATATATATATATATATATATATATATATATATATATATATATATATATACTGCTATATATATTCTTTCTTTCTTTCTTCACCTTCCTCTTGCCCCAAGATTGGGGGTAAGTACTGCCTGGCTTTTCCATCGGAAAAGAAAGGCAGTAGAAGAACATGACAAACGCGTCAGCCCAGCCTTACCGCCCTCCTGTACCATTAGTGGTAAGGAGACTCATCACAGACAGAAAATCCCCCTAGAGCATCATAGGACCACCGACAGACCCCTCACTATGGTAAATCATCAATGTAAGAGTTCCTGGCCGGAGTGGGCCACAACCATGCCCCACATAACACCACGCCATTCTCTCCTATAAGCACCTTTATTCTCATACTCTGCCAAACTCACATTTCCTCTCCTTCAGACATTCGTTCAACGACTCAATCCACTTCCTCTTTGCAGTCTCCCAGCCGGTCAGTTCCCAACTTACTCTCACTATACATCCGCTTAACCACCCGGCTATCATTCATCCTTTCCATAGCCAAACCATCTCAACATACTTTCATTTATTCTCTCATTTTACCTTTCTTCACACCACTCTCTAATAACACGTTCATTCCTCACTTTATTAATTCTTTTCACCTAGCATGCCCCTAAGATTGTCATCTGAACACATTGAACTGAATCCTATACTTCTTACTTATTCCAGACCAGAGTCTCACTACCATACAATAACACAGGTAACAACATACCCTCATGTAAGACTCTGGCGCTCAAAGCTTAGTCCCTTTGCATTCACCAACTTTGATTTAATTGCACCAGCAACCTTCCCTGATAAATTCACAACTTTCCTACTACACTCATCATCCGTTCCCTTCTCATCCAACTTTACATCCTAAATATTTTAAACTCAGACACTTGCTCCCGCTGCTCATGTCATCTAACATAACTTCACTGAGGACTGTCCCTCACTCACAACCATAACCTTACTCTTATCTACATTTACTTTAAGAGCCCTCCTTTTTACATATCCTGCCCAAATCTCTCACCAATCCTCTCAAACTCTTCAGATTCACCACAAAACCAAATCATCCATATATTATGGGCACCCTCCACTCTCTCCATTCTCCATCCCATTCTAACACCTTTCCCTGCCATCCCCACCTCGAATTCTTTCCTTAACCCCATCCATATACATTGAATAACCAGGAGACATAACACAACCTGTCTCCCTCCGCTATTAATCTAAACCAATCACCATGACACCATTTATTCCTTACTATCATCATACATACTTTTGATTCCATTCAAGCCTACCACCAACACCATATATCACTAATACACCTGCCATAAAGCTTCCTATTAACTCTATCTTACGCCTGTTGTAAATCCATAAAACCTAAATATAATTTAACTTCTTCTCCCTCATTTTTCTCAATCATTTGTTTCAATGTAAAGATTTGATCACATCCTCTACCACCTAAACACCTTGTTCTTCACCAACCCAGTCCCTCAGTCACTCGACACTCTCTTTCAACCAGCCATATATCTTCCCCTACAACACTCAATAAACTTATTCCCCTATAATTTCACAATTCCCCTTTTCTCCCTTACCCTTATATAAAGTACTATTACCGCTCTCCTCAATCCCTTGGAACTATACCCTCCATAAACGCTTTATTACACAACTTAAACCAATCAATCACCATCGCCTCCGCTCTTGATCATTCACTAATTTCATCTATACCTGCAGATTTACCATTCTTCAACTTTCTCCTCTACCCATTACCTCCTCCTTACTAATGACCTCATCCCCAAAAATACCTATTCCCTTCTTGCACCATCAAAAACCACATTCACTAACACCTCATCATTACTATTAATATTGTGCAGATTTTCAAGTGTTCTTTCCTCCCCTCACATCCATTTCATCAGTTACAAAAGCACCATCCCTATTCATTATTCTAAGCAGATTCCCATTATTCTCATTCTTAACCTTTCGCGCTTCCTTCCAGAAGAGCTTCCTATTCCCTTGTAAGTCCCCATTCATCACCTCCCTTCAGTATTCATTTACCTCTTTTTTTCTCCTACGTATGCACCTTTTAGTATTTCTTTTTTCCTCCTTATATAATTCCAAACATCTTTCTTTTGAAATTTCATCACTGGCTTTTAGTACATTAAACCACGCTAATTTTTAATTTTAACCGCTGGCATCACCTTTTCATTCCACCACTCGCTGTTAACATTCTTACTTCCTACTTTAGCACATCCACACACTTCCTTTGCACTACTAACAATTGCTTCCTTCAATTGCCCCAGATTTGTTCGGTATCAACTTGTTCACATTCAACCGATTTACTTACCAAGCGCTCTTACTTACCCTTATTGTCTTGCTCACTTAACTTCTCACTCTTAATTTTACCCACTTCCTTACTTATCACCTTCCTCTCCATCCAAGCCCCACTAACTTAATTTTACATAAAACAACATAATGATCCGATAATCCCATTCCTAACCCCCTCACTGATTTAACATCCAACACATACTTCAACATCTCCTTCTTCACCAACACAAAATCAATTATACTTACCACTTCGATACAAACTTTTCACTACCAACTCTAGTATACTTATGGATACTCTTGTATTTAAAGAAGTATTACTTACACACATACCTCTCTATTACGAAATCAATCACCTTCCTACCATTCTCATTTCTCCACGCCACCCAAAACCACCTGTTATACCATCCCTTTTTTTGATCACCTATCCAACCATTCAAATTGCACAACACTATCAAT
Source organism: Trachelipus rathkii (assembly GCA_015478945.1). Classification (NCBI taxonomy): domain Eukaryota; kingdom Metazoa; phylum Arthropoda; class Malacostraca; order Isopoda; family Trachelipodidae; genus Trachelipus; species Trachelipus rathkii. Next base: position 2,873 of record JABUQX010102707.1, read on the forward strand.
CTGGAAACTCCTACTTACCCCATCCAGACATCATTCAAATTATCCCAAAATATCGTACTCTCTTCAACTTTCCCTCAGATGGACCATACATCACAACCACACATACACTTAGCCTTTTCAAACTTAAATTTAGCATTAGAATCTTGGACTCACACACACAAAGTCTACATAGCTCTGTACCACAAGTCACTCATCAAAATTTTTGGCATATTCTCTCCTCTCTCATTCTCTTTCACACCAGCACATACATTTCACACCACACCACTCAACTTCTTTCCTTTCATCTTTATTTCAGTTACAGCGAGCAAATCAAATTGACCTTTCTAAATACATCATCCCACCTCTCTCCTCTTCTCTCAGCATTTATTCCTCTGACATTCCATGTACCCTTACGATTCATACAATTTCGCCCGAAAGATAGAGGTCGTTTACGGCGATCGATAATATATATATATATGCTTATATATATATATATATATATATATATATATATATATATATATATATATATATATACTCTTTCTCATCTTCTTATATAGCAATAACATATATATATAATATATATATATATATATATATATATATATATATATATACCAGATAACTAGATAAATAAATATATATATATATATATATATATATATATATATATATATATATATATATATATATATATATATATATATATATATATATATTATTTTTTTTATTTTTTTTTGTATTTTTTTTATATTATTATTATTAACTTTTTTTTTATAAACTTTATTGTAGTTAAAAACTTTTATTTTACATATACTATTGCACTTACTAATAGATTACAATTAAAAAATATCTATTTAAAAACAGTAGAAAAATTAACTTTATAGGGCACGTGCACGTTGAAAGAGAATATTTATAAGATAGCTTTCGTTTCATCAGAAACCTCTTCAGTCGTATTAGTTCTTTCAACGTGCTTTAAATTAATTGTAATTTTAAGCACGTTGAAAGAACTAATACGACTGAAGAGGTTTCTGATGAAACGAAAGCTATCTTATAAATATTCTCTTTCAACGTGCACGTGCCCTATAAAGTTAATTCTTCTACTGTTTTTAAATAGATATTTTTTAATTGTAATCTATTAGTAAGTGCAATAGTATATGTAAAATAAAAATTTACCAAATACAACAAAGCTACATAAAAAAAAAATAAAAAAAAAAAAAAAATAATAATATATATATATATATATATATATATATATATATATATATATATATATATATATATATATATATATATATATATATATATATATATATATATATATATATATATATATATATATATACATATTATTAATATTATTAATATTATTCTTTTCCCTTCAGCCAAGATGCTCAAAAGATTATCACACATTCCAATAACACGTAACTCCAATATCCTCGAAGAAGGGTTTCTGTAAGTCATTCTGTGTATATGAGATTCCTAAACTCTCATAGTCCTTTGCAAGGGAGCAGCACCCATATCACCTAAAGACCTCTACCTTATTATTTTAACCAGGTCTGCCAAGATTTGGTTTTATTTTAAAATTCTTTTTAAAAAGAAATAATAATATTTGTGTTTTGAAGCTGTAATAAATAAATTGAATTTATTAGTTCTAATCAATCATTATAAGTTAATCTGCTTTAATAATGTACAATATCTCCTTTAATATTCGTAATCATATGCTAGTTTTTAGTTATGATTTCGTGAGTGACATTCTAAACTTTAAAAGCAAAGTTATATTAATATATGAATGATCAAGGTATAGTATGATTGATTCTGCTAAAAGTCCACGTACATTGGCGGTACTTTGACCAATCCTTTAAAGTGTTGATAGAGCTGATTTCACAAAATTAAGCTTAGTCGAATATATGTTTATAATTTAGCTTCATGGGTACTTGTATAAATTGCGTGATGTAAAATCTAAACCTAAGATGAGCCATTCAAAGCAAATGACAACTTTGCAACTTTTGGACTGGGACAGTCTTAATAGGCCACTTAGCTTCTGTCTTTCTTATTATTTAAACTTTTTTCTTTGTGGGGGCGTGCATAAGGTTATTAAATTTTCAGGTTCTGTTTCAGGATCTGCAGAGTCGTAACAACATGGTGAAGATGCAGAGTGGAGAAAACAGCTAATGCTATCAGAAATAGATGATATGCAAAACTTTCACGAACGGATGGATTCAACCCAGTTGCTCGAAGGTTTCAAGGGGTTATTGGTGAACGTCAGTCTCCAACAATGTGTGAAAATACTACTGTTCAAGTTGGGACAAAGTGTATCTGATTGGTATGTATTTATGAAATCATTAAGTTGCATTTGTAAGTTATTTTTATTATTTATTGTCTCTAAAATTAGGTAGTCAAAGTTTGTATCCGATAATCATTTGCGTTACGACAAAAAATTCTGAGCGTCTTTTTTAAGTATTGTTAACTATTTAAAAAAAAAATTGGAAATACATTTAAAAACTAGGTACAGGTCAGTACTTGAATTATCAAAAAAGCTGTTATTTTTACATTTACAACTTTTCATGATTTTGCAAATACTTTAAAATATTTAAAGATATAATACATATATTGATGTAGTTAGTAGAGTAACTTTGGGTCAAGTGAAATGTGTTTTGTGAATAAAAAGCTTTATTATACGTTTGTTTATTCATTTACATTTAAAGTTAAGCAAGGTACTATACTTCATCATCATCCACCTTCTTCCCCAAGACTGGGGTTAAGGTGCGTGATGCACCGGAAACAGAAAGTAGTAGAACATGACACAAGAAAAAAAGCCCAACCTTACCGCCCCCATTATACAGATTCGTAAGAACTCATCGCGGTCAGAAAATCCACCCTAGAGCTTCACGGGACCGCGACGGACCCACTCAATATGGCATCTCTCCTCAATGTGGGGTTCATCCCTTCAGGCCCAGAGTGGAGTCACTATACTTATTTGGAATATCATAACCTATTCCTAGATTATTTCTTTTGAAAGTTCACCCTCATGCCATGAACTTGCGCTTTATATGAAGAGCGGAACTACTACTGTATAGGGAATGGAGACGCGCACCCAACAAAGAGTTCGATTTCTTATAACATCTGCTATGAAAGCATGCTCTAATTCTTGCCTTAACCTGGGTGCAAATCTTTAGCTCCAAATAAGAACTTCAATTTCCATCGTGCTTTCATCTATTGCCTTATTTGATGGGAGCTTTCCTCCAGTGATCCAAAGTTATTTCATTTGATCCTTTATCATCACACGCACTATGCTAGGACACAAGTTTAAACTTTAAATTAGATTAAAAATTTGAGCGCTCAAATAAGAAATATTCCTTCAATCAAGGATGCAGAACTGGGAATCAGAGCCGAAGTTTTTTACTATAAAATAAAAATATTCAGAATTAGAGCTACATAATTTTAAAATGTAGCCGAAGTTGGGGAGTCAAAACCAGGGTAATTTCACAAAGGTTAAGTTGTAATCAAAGTCTGGTATTCTAGAAAGTGGTTGAATGAGTTTGAGCACGCAAAAAAAAAAAAAAGCCCAAAACCAATGTTTAAAACTCTCTATACAAAATCAACCAATTCAAATTTTCATATGTGAAAGGCATAAAATGTTATGTCGCAAATTAGAGGAAAAAAGTAAAGTTGAAGTATATCTTCAGTCCAATACCAAACCCGCTATTTTTAACTTAAACGCGCTAGCATTACCATGATGATCTGTGGGTAATAATACTTGCATTTTTTTTTTATCGTTCATGTATAAAAACGGGAGAAAATTTGGCAATTTTATTTCAACAAAAAACAATAATATTTTATATTAAACATTCCTATTTAAATTTTTGCAGATATATATTTTAATTTATATTAATAAATTTCACAAATAATAATAACAACAACAAGGTTGGGTTCAAGCACAAGCTGATGTACTCAAGTACTGAAATATGGATTGTACTTCAGTACAAGTAAATTTATAGATCGTCACATAAATCAAATAGAAAATAATAAAAATAATAATAACTATTTACCCCAATTCTTGTATTTGGACCCAAACCTGAATTATAAAAATAACGATGAATAATAATAATAATAATGACTAAAACCTTTGGTATAAATAAAATATATATTGTGGTCCACGTCAGTTAAGTCTACATAATAATAATAATGTGACTTGATATTTTGTTTTGAATGAGGTAATACGATGAGTGCAAGCAAATTAAAACCAATTAAATATAGCTATTCCTTATATATAAAGAATCAATGTCTACACTTATTTCACATTTGACCTACTTCTATAGTCTATCCATAAGCCATTTATTTGAGTCTTTTTCTGCTAATTCAGACCAAGACTGCGGTAGGTGCTGGGTTTTACTGTAATTACTACCATTGGTACCTTGGTATTTCGATTCAGATTGAGAGAGCCATCTTAATTTTTAGTGCGTACTCCCATATTGCGATCGTTAACCTGGCTTTATTATGCGGGCTGAATTTAAATGCCGGACTACTGTACATTATGTACCAGGTAGGCACTGGCATATCCAAATTAGAAATGAAATTCTGAATAATTCAGCCAAAGGCACCTTTCAAGTCGCTGACTAAGAGGGTGTTGTGGGGAGAATTTTCTGTATCTTATTGATTTTGTTTTCTGATCTTGCGCTGCTTTGCGAGCTTCCCTTCATTTATGGAGGCAGCCAAATATTTGAGTGAGGAGAATGCTGTACAGTGGAAGGAAAGATCACCTTACATTGGCAGAGAGATCTCGCTAATCCATGGATCATGAACGAGGTTTTGTACAAAATGGCATCTCCTATTGCGTGAACTTTCTTTTTCCCTACAGCAAGTCTTAGAGTTTGGTGACGACAACCACTGATGCTTATCAAATTCAGAATATATTTCATGTGCTTCCAGCACCTCTCTACCTCTTCACAGGAAATTGATAATTCCTCTTTAATCCTGTTTGATAACCTATGGCTTCTTCTGGCAAAAACTCTGCAGCATCTTTGTTTTCAGTTTGAGATTTAAGCAACCACTTTGATGTCTGCAAAGCCCTTTTTCCTTAGCTATCTCTTTTACAATATCCAGCAGCCGCAGCTTCATCACTGCTTTTGCAAGGCTCATTTAAACACTTGAAAGCTAGTTACTTCCATGTCAATATTCAAGGAAATTTTTGAAATTTGATTCTTTACAATCCCACTACCAAGAGCTTTAGAGACTAACCAACAATTCTGACATCATCCATGTATTATTAATATAAACATGACAACAAGAGTCCTAAAAATGAAAAATTATAGCAAATTAATTAAATTTTTATAGAGCCCATATTTTAAATTTTATTCCATTCAGAAAGGGATAATATACACAATATGAATATGATGAAAATTAAGAACACAATGATTCGTGTATCTGGGAGAAGTGTTTGGTAAAGACAGGAGGTAAAAGAAATAAAGAGCTCTACTAAAATCTGGTCAGGTCTACAATGCAAATCTAAATATATAGTATGCTCATAACCTAACCAAAGTTTAGGTTCTATTAAGATTTATACAGCACCTTCATACTATTACCAAAATAAGAATATAAGTACCTTTTCTGAGGCTTAACTGAAACAATCTCAATACTTGAACCAATGGAGGAACACCTTGATTTTTCTTTCTTCAATTGACAAAGTGGTGTTGGCGTTGGCGTTGACTCAGCAATACCATCACATTCAATCATCTCAAATGACGACTCAGCTTTTCTTTCCTTGAAGTGAAGATACACGAATATCAGCTAAGAAGACCAATTCGGTACATTGTGGCCCATTTTTCAACTTTGGTACGATAGGAGTCGATAAATTCTGCAAAGAAAATAGTACAAAAATTTTAACCTCACAACAATAGATAATAATAATGATGATAATAATAATAATAATAATAATAATAATAATAATAATAATAATAATGGATCAAATCTTTACATTGAAACAAATGATTGAGAAAATGAGGAAGAATAAATTGTATTTAGATTTTATGGATTTGCAATAGGCGCATGATAGGGTTAATAGGGAAGCTCTATTGCAGGTGTTAGTGATATGTGGTAGTTGGTGGTAGGCTTTTGAATGGAATCAAAATTATTATGAGGATAGTGAGGCGTGTGTAAGAATATATGGTGTCAAAGGTGATTGGTTTAGTTTAATAGCGAAGTGAGGCAGGGTTGTGTTATGTCTCCTTGGTTATTCAATTTATATATGGATGGGGTTATGAAAGAATTAGAGGTGGGGGTGGCAGGAAATGGTGTTAGAATGATGCAAAATGGAGATATAAGTGGAGGTACCCTACCTATTATATGCAGATGATTTAGTTTTTGGCGAATCTGAGAGAGAGTTTGAGAAGATTGGTAGAGATTTGGCAGGGTATGTAAAAGGAGGGGTTTGAAAGTAAACGTAGATAAGAGTAAGGTTATGGTTGTGAGTGAGGACAGTCCTTAGTGTGAAGTTATGTTAGATGGTGAGAAACTGGAACAAGTGTCGAGTTTAAATATTTAGGGTATGTGTTGGATGAGAAGGGAACGGATGATTCCAGAGTCCCCATCCTTGGTTTCATATAATTGTCACATTTATCTTGTAAGTAATCTTTCAAGGCATCCCACGACTACTACTACTTTCAAACTGAAAAGATAATAAATTCCATATTCGGATTAAAACGTTGACATGATGTTTGAAAAGTGACAGGTCAAAAGCGGTTGGGCAAATAGATGGAAGAGTACCACAAACTTGATTGGTTAAGTATATAAAAGAAAAGTAAAAATAAAAATGTCTACAAAGTCGTAGTTATACAAGTTCTGCTCAAAGGAAGAGGAATTAAGCAACTTGATAGTTAAGATTAGTGTTCAATATAATACGAGATAAAATAGTGTTGTAAGAGTTAGAGTAAGGGTCAGAAAAATTTAAGTAAGTCAGAGGAGCAGGACACGATGTGACAGGTTCTAAAGGAACTGTGAAAGAGAAATACCTTAGATATGAGATACATATTCAATTTAAGGGCAAATGAAACCTCAATAGAGAGAAAGAAACTTGGGGAGGGGGGGGGGGGTATAACGAAGTTCTAAACCAGTCTCAAAAAACCTAAGCTTTTATAAGGTTATTTATTGTTCAAAGCGATGCGACTCTTCCAAGAAAGAAAAATTTCACATGAAAGTTTAAGTTGTAAGTTTACCAAGAAAGAAAGCTCATAAGGCCAATCAATGACTGCCCCATCCCTACAATTCAAATTTAAGGTTACAACTACCAAAAAATAAGTTGGCTATCTACCAATTCCCAGCAAAATCTAGTATTTTTTTTTTTTTAACTATACAACTAACATCTCGGTCCTTTTTCAATTTAGCAAAGAAAATAACATACTACAACGGAGTTCATGGTAGCTCAGTGGACTAAGGCGTCTTTTATGTTTAAAAATCTGAATTTTCTTCTTGCGAGAGCGAGTGTTCGAATCCCTGTCTGACTACCTGAACAAACACCAAAAAAAATAGCCGTCAGTAGGAGATTTTCTGTAATATTTAATTACCATTTACAGAATAGTGAATTACACTAATCTCAATACCCACTCAAAACATACAACAGAACAATCTAATATAAAATACAAAATCACAAACTCTCTCTCATGCTTTAAGCAGGTCTGCTCATTTGGATTGGATACGAAACCACGTCCATGGTGGCTAGAATGTTCAAGCGAGTTGAGCCATAGCAGGGCTTGATATCAAGTCAGGTGAACTATGTATTATAATCCACTTGGTTAAAAAATAAACTAACAAACTTTCCTTTGACTAAGGACCCTACTGCAGTAGGTAATGAAGCCCCCAAATTTATAGGATAGAAGTTCGGTGGCAACACCAAAAAAAAAAAGCATACACTTATTTTATTAACACCACAACCAGGGTTGTGGAGTCGGAGTCGGGAGTTTTGAAGAGAGTGGAGTCAGAGTCGGCAATTTTGAAAAGGGTGGAGTCGGAGTCGGTAATTTTGAAGAGGATGGAGTCGGAGTCAAAGTCGGTAATTTTCAATAGGGGTGGAGTGAGTCGGTAATTTTTAAAAGGGTGGAGTCGGAGTCAGTTTCAAGAGGGTGGAGTCGGAGTCGGAAAATTGAACCGACTCCACAACCCTGACCACAACTGATTAAATCTGCTAAAGTATCCAATGTATTTTTATAATTACAGGAAAGGGAGTGTCATCGAGGTTGAAGAAGGATTTCATTTTAAGGAGTGACATTGTCATTGAAGAAAGATTTCGCTTTATTTATAATTAGTGTTGACTAAGTTTAATTTTAATATTAGTGTTTTAATTTTTTATATATCTTCATTCAGAAAAGAACTTTAAATGTAATAGCTATAGGTTATTTAACGTTTTAAGTTTAAAAGGCGGTAGTGACCTTTGCTTTATGTATTTTAACAAATCAATACAATAGCCCTTAATAGGCAACGTGGGGTCTTTAAAGACCCCAGGTATATCCCTTCCCCCAAAATCCATCTGTAAAAAGGAGGCTCTTAGTCTGAAGTTTGATATTTGTGACTCATTTTTCAGTATGCTCTGTGCTCTTGACGTGGTAGGGGGTGTGTTGCTCTATGTCCAATAGCTTTTGCTTAATGGAGAATTTGGGGGCCAGGCAGTCCCCACATTACCTATTATGGTCTTAGCTTTTAAAAACAGTATATGATGGTTTCATTTGTGTTTTTAGTGTAAATAGTGTACTATATAGTGTAATGTGTGTGTTTTTAGTGTAAATATTGTACTATAATAGTGTAGTGTTTGTGTTTTTTATGTAATATCCCTTATGCTGAGAGAGAGAGAGAGAGAGAGAGAGAGAGAGAGAGAGAGAGAGAGAGAGAGAGAGAGAGAGAGAGAGAGAGAGAGAGAGAGAGAGAGAGAGAGAGAGAGAGAGAGAGAGAGAGAGAGAGAGAGAGAGAGAGAGAGAGAGAGAGAGAGAGAGAGAGAGAGAGAGAGAGAGAGAGAGAGAGAGAGAGAGAGAGAGAGAGAGAGAGAGAGAGAGAGAGAGAGAGAGAGAGAGAGAGAGAGAGAGAGAGAGAGAGAGAGAGAGGAGAGAGAGATAGAGAGAGAGAGAGAGAGAGAGAGAGAGAGAGAGAGAGGAGAAGAGAGAGAGAGAGAGAGAGAGAGAGAGAGAGAGAGAGAGAGAGAGAGAGAGAGAGAGAGAGAGAGAGAGAGAGAGAGAGAGAGAGAGAGAGAGAGAGAGAGAGTGTTATTGTGTGCATGGAAAAAACCTCGGAGTTATACTGCGACGTGAGTATTTTTTTTATTTTATTGATATATATATATATATATATATATATATATATATATATATATATATATATATATATATATATATATATATATTATATATATATATATATATATATATATATATATATATATATATATATATATATATATATATATATACATATATAAGTTTACACAGTTGACTTCTTTCCAACATTCCTCTAAACCTTCTCCTATTGCTGAAAATGTTAATTCCTATTTAGAATTATTCGGGCTCTTTTTTGATGATTCGTTTGTCTCGAAAATTGTTATGTACACTAACAAGTACATGGAGAATTTGCAGCAAAAATATAAAACTAAAAATGCAACAATAGCAAAAACAACAGTTGTGGAGATGAAAGCATTTATAGGAGTACTAATTTTCAGTGATGTGAAGAAAGATAATCACGTTACTACTGGAGAAATTTGGAACGTACGGTATGGCCGTGGGACTTACGGAGCAGCAATGACCGAGAGAAGATTTTGTTTTCTGCTTCGGTCACTCCGATTTGATGACCTCGATACTAGAGCTGAAAGAAGAGAGAAGGATAAATTTGCTCCAATACTGGAGCTTTGGAACGAATTTGTTAACAAATGCACCAGAAACTACAACCCCGGAAAATATATCACTGTCGATGAACAGTTATTAGGGTTTCGAGGAAGGTGTCCCTTCAAGCAGTATATAGCCAACAAACCCGCAAAATATGGAGTGAAAATACTGATGGCTTGCGACGCAAAAACACATTATATGGTCAACGCTCTCCCGTATCTTGGAACGCACACGAAACCTCCGAAAGACATGCTCCTAGGAGAATATTTCACCGCAGAATTATTGAAACCTTACTATGATACGTATAGGTCCGTAACAACAGACAACTTTTTTACGACATAAATTAGCATCATTTTTACTGAAAAAGAAGATAACACTCTGTGGCACACTCAGGAAGAAATCATATGTTCCTGAGGTAATGTTAGAAACAAAGAAAAGAAAACTTTTTAGCTCTAGTTTCCTCTTTGATCAACAGACCACATTGGTTTCGAATATGGTCAAAAAGAATAAAGTTGTGCCTCTCCTCTCAACAGAGCATCAGGATAATTCAATAGGACCAAAAAATAAGCCAAACATCATCCTGCATTACAACAAGACCAAAGGTGAGGTGGATTCTCTTTATTTCATGTGCTCTTTATATAGTTGTGGAAGACGCACTAAGAGGTAAATTGATTTCTTTACTTTGAAGTATATATATATATATATATATATATATATATATATATATATATATATATATATATATATATATATATATATATATATATATTATATATATATATATATATATATATATATATATATATATAGGCCAAACTAAAGAAAGTACCCGCATGATATCTCGAAAACTAAGATAGGTACAAGAAAACTAATAACATATATGGAATCAGCGTATGGAATTTGTATAGAAAATGAAAAAAAATATATTTTTTTTATTTTTTTATCTCCAAAACTACGATAGGTACAAAAAAATAATAACATATATGTAATCAGCGTATGAAATTTGTATAAGAAAAAGGAAATTTTTTATTTTTGTACTAATAATATATTTGGAATCAGCATATGATGTCGTCCCCCAGGAGGCCGAGAGACCCCGACTCTTTGCATCTTTGCGGTTTACCACGGGGGTATTCTTTTAGATAAAAAAAAGAAAATTATTTAAACCACCAATTTTATTTCTCCTATTTATTACGCTGATTCCATATATGGTATTATTTTTGTTGTACCTATCGTACTTTTGAAGATAAAAAAAAATCATTTTCCATTCAATTTTCATACGCTGATTCCATATATGTTATTAGTTTTTTTTGTACCTATCTTAGTTTTCGAGATATCATGCGGGTACTTTCTTATATATATATATATATATATATATATATATATATATATATATATATATATATATATATATATATATATATATATATATATATATATATATATATATATATATATATATATATATATATATATATATATATATATATATATATATATATATATATATATAATTCTGCTAAGAATATTTGAAAATGAGGGCTGAAGATGGTATGCAAGAGTTTTTCCTTCGCACCCAGACCATCCGAGGGAAAGTCGGACTGTGTGGGTCCGTACGGACCCCACGTTCCCGGTTGGCGTCAGAAATTAGATATGAAAGCACTATTACAAGGGCCATTTTCAATTTCAGATTACGATGTGAATGGCTAGCCCTTTGGTAATGTAGGCTTGAGTTTACTTTGGGACATGATTAATCTCCAAAATACAAAAGAAAAAAGGTTTATATTAGGTATAGAATATTTTTGGCAAATATTTTTAAGAGCATAGTGAATTTTGAACACCTTTTTTTCTGTTATGAACATAAAATATTTATCTTAGTTCCATTTTCAAAAAAGAACAAGTTAAATTTACTCTAGATGGATGGAAAAAGAGAAATAATGAATAAATTTAACAAAAATTTTAATTTTCCTTGTTTAAAAACGCAATTAATCAGTGGGGTTCGGGCGGACCCCACGTTGCCTTTGGTGTTATGAAAAAGCCACGTTACCTATTAAGGGCTAGTAATTTTATCTTGCATCGTAAAGCAAAAAATGATCTACCTTTGTTATATTCTCACGTGTAAAATGATGCGAGAGGTATAATTAATGATAATTATTAAATATATGATATTATTTGTAATTTCGATCTTTCAAGTAACTTCATCTCTTTACTCACTTTGAACAGCAATTTTCTTTAGGCGAGTTATTGTTGCATCGTATCAGTCAATTTTAACAACCATAATCAAAGCAAGGT
>JABUQX010102707.1:17500-25000 GCA_015478945.1 Trachelipus rathkii
TGTTTATGATGTATTAGTCTCAGATGGGATTTGTGTAAGGATAATAAAACCCCCATATATAAGTAGAGATATGTGTAATTGTAGGGAATCTATAGGGAAATCTTAGTTTGAGTGTTGTAGGAAGATATATGGTGGTATTTTTGCTGGAAAGAGGCGTCTTGTTACTGATAACTGACTGAGAAGAACAAGCAAAGGCTGAAGGTAGAGGATGTGTGGATCAATCTTTACATTGAAGCAAATGATTGAGAAAATGAGAAGAATAAATTGTATTTAGGGTTTAGGGATTTGCAACAGGCGTTGATAGGAAAGCCCTATGGTAGGTGTTAGTGATATATGTTGGTGGTAGGCTTCTGAATGGAATCAAAAGTATGTATGACAATAGTGAAGCGTGTATAAGAATAAATGGAGTCAAAAGTGATTGGTTTAATGTTAATAGCAGTGCCCTACCATTTATACACAGATGATTTTGTTTGTGCTGCGAATCTGAAGATGGTTTGAGAGGATTGGTAAGAGATTTGGCAGGGGGTGTAAAAGAAGGGATTTGAAAGTAAACGTAGATAAGAGTAAGGTTATGGTTGAGAGTGAGGACAGTCCTAATTGTGAAGTTACGTTGGATGAAAAAAGAATGGATGATGCAGAGTGTTGTAGGAAAGTTGTGAAAGGTAGGAAGGTGGCTGGTGCAATTAAATCCTTATTGGATGTAAAGGGACTAAGTCTTGAGTGTGCTAGGGTTTTGCATGAGGGTATGTTGTTACCTGTGTTAATGTATAGTAGTGAAACTATGGTATGGAATAAGAGAAATAGATGGACAATTTTAGGGGTGTGTTAGGTGTGAGAAGAATTGATAAAACCGGAATGAACACATTATGGAGTTGTGTGGTGTGAAGAAAGAAGTAAATGAGAGAATAAACGAGTACATTGAGATGATATGGAAAGGATGGATGATAGTTTGGTTGGATAAGTGGGATGGATAGTGTGAGTGTGCTGGGAATCGACCAGCTGGGAGACTAAAGAAAAAGTGAATCGAGTCAGTAAAGGAATGCCTGGAGGAGAGGAATGTGAGTTTGGCAGAGACGAGAAGAAAGGTGCATAATAGGAATGAATGTGAAAAGATTTGGTTGTGGGCTTTGCCAAGGGGAAGAACCATACATTGATGAGATACCACAGTGAGTGTCCATCGCAGTCTCATGAAGCCCTAGGGTGGATTTTTCTGACTGAGTTCTCACTCTAAGGGTATAGGGGACAGGTGAAGGGATGAGGGGTAGCTTTTAGACTCATGCGTCATATTCTTCTACTACTTTTCTGTTTCTCGTGTATGACGCTCATCTTACCCCAATTCTTGTATATATATATATATATATATATATATATATATATATATATATATATATATATATATATATATATATATATATATATATATATATGTATATATATATATATATATATATATATATTAGTGTACTGAAATGAAATTTTGGTCCTGCTAAACCTTTCATTAATTTGTACTAAACTTATCCTAACTTTAAAACGAAATCAAAAAATAAATTGATATAATTACTATAGTATCTATATGAGTATATATATATAGATATATATATATATATATATATATATATATATATATATATATATATATATATATATATATATATATATATATATATATATATATATTAACAGATTTTGATAAAGATTTTATTCATTAATTGATTACAGCAGATTTGTCATAATAATAACCTCACAAAATTGTTTTAAAATGCCATCATTCGTAAAAGATATTTTTATTATTAATGATATTACAAAATATTTAATAGGAGTGTAAAATATGCCACAAAAAATAAAACTATATTTCACCAAAAACATTTAATACAACACCACTTCATAAACATTTGGAAAATCATCACCGAAGAGAATATCTAGTCAAAAATTTGGATAGTAAAAGGGAGAATCCTGTATTTTCTTTTCTGGAACACTGGACACCCAAAATAGCGAAAGATCAAAGCTGTGAAACAAGTGAGTCTTTCTTCCCCCAAAAAATTTGCTATATCAATGACCCCAAATCACAGGCACCTTCAGAAAATAATAAATTTTTATTTGTAGAGTAACCAGCTATTCACAATCACTTAAGAAAGAGAATCCAGAGAACTGCTGTCCACCAACCAAAATATCTTATTTCTATTAGAAAATATTTTTTTGTAGAGATATGATGTTACCACCTCATACAGTAAATTGAGATCAGCAGTATTCGAGAAGTTATCTAACGCTGATAAGATATCATTTACTACAGATATATGGATAGCCAAATATTCAAACGAGTCATTTATTTCTTTTAACTACTCACTGGCTTAAGAGAGCCAGTTTGAAAATTGGACTATGTATTCCATTTCATATATATATATATATATATGTTATTATTATTATTAAAGTAGAAGAGTAGATATATATATATATATATATATATATATATATATATATATATATATATATATATATATATATTAATGATGCTGCATATATCATTTTTTTTGGATCGTGGATGCGGATGTTTGATTTTAACATGCGCGGATGCCGGATACATTATATATATATATATATATATATATATATATATATATATATATATATATATATATATATATATATATATATATATATAGAGAGAGAGAGAGAGAGAGAGAGAGAGAGAGAGAGAGAGAGAGAGAGAGAGAGAGAGAGAGAGAGAGAGAGAGAGAGAGAGAGAGAGAGAGAGAGAGAGAGAGAGAGAGAGAGAGAGAGAGAGAGAGAGAGAGAGAGAGAGAGAGAGAGAGAGAGAGAGAGAGAGAGAGAGAGAGAGAGAGAGAGAGAGAGAGAGAGAGAGAGAGAGAGAGAGAGAGAGAGTGTGTTTTAGCCACAATCTATTAATATATTTGTTACCAGGGTGCGGGACGGGACCCAACTCAAATGGACCCCACCAACCTCTTTCCCTAACCTCCGACCTTAATGAAAGAGATTTTACATGGATTATATACTTTTTGCACTAGTATTGAAATTCAAATATGGGAAGGTTGTGCTTGAGAGACATCAATTTTTCTGCTTTTGCTGAGAGTCTGTTTTTCTTTTCATCATATATTAGCCACATTGCTAAATACTCTCTCACTTGGAACACTAGTTGGAGGACAGGCCAGGTATTTCCTTGCAAGTTTACTTAAGCGTGGGTAAACATTTTGCATTTTGCTTAATTAACACTCCACCAACTGATAGGATCATCATTTGATTTGTATCTAGTCGTTTTTCTTGGTGATAGTTTTCAATCATTTGCATTGCATCTTTTGATAATGCGTGTGTTTCTTCATCACTACTGGACTGTAGAAATTCTTCCAGTGAATCTGTTATTGATACTTGTAGAAGATGTTGGTTCTGTATATTTCATTTTTTTCCTTTTAATGGATGGCTAATTAATATACTGTTCGGATTGAAGTTTTCCTTGCAAGTTTACTCAAGCGTGGTAAAGATTTTTTTAACTTTCCACCAACTGATTCTATCATCATTTGAATCTAATCCGTTTTTCTTGGTGATAGTTTTCAATCATTTGCCCTACATCTTTTGGTAATCGTGTGTTTCTTCATCACTACTGGACTGTAGAAATTCTTCCAGTGAATCTGTTATTGATTTACTTGTAGGTGTTGGTTCTGTAGATTTTGTTTTTTTTTCCTTTTAATAGGTGGCGAATTAATAGACTGTTCGGATTGAAGTTTTCTTTGCAAGTTTACTACAAAGTGACCATTTAACTTGTTCTAATATCGCTACAAAAAAAAACTTGCTTTATAACGGGGATCTAAGTAAGTACAATAGTATGAAGTTCATTAATTTCCACAGAACCAAAGCGTTATTCTACCTCTAGTTTAATTACATTTTTCATTCTTTTTAAACCGTCATCATTTTCATTTAAATATGGTTCAAAAATGTTTCCTTAGAGTTGAGATTAATGGTATTACATAAGAGACAGAAGCTGCAGAGGTACCACTGATTTTTTTGGTAGTTTCTTCAAATGGTTTCAATAATGCAGTGTGATATGATGTCATTTCAAATTAATAAGATTGTTAACTTTGGAATACGAACTGACGTACAAAGCAAGCAGTTCTTTGAGCAATACTTCTTTCCATCATATGAAGTGTACCATATTTCAGCGAGTTGGAATGTCTTTATAACATTAAGATATGGAATATCGAGCCGTTTTTGAACTGCCTTCAACTCATTTACATTTTATTTTCTTTTTCAGATTCATCTTAAGATTTTTATTATAAAATTCTTTATCAAATCTCGACAATAAACATCCGCAACATCCGCAGGGCAAAAGCGCGGATGCGGATCTTTAATAATGTGCGGATGTTCCGCGGATGCGATGTTACCATCACAATAATAATAATAATATATATATATATATATATATATATATATATATATATATATATATATATATATATATATATATATATATATATATATATATATTTATTTTTTATTTAAATTTAAATTTAATGAGTATTTTTTTATCCTATATTTTGAGATATTTGAGTAAACTTTATTTCAATAATACTGTAGGTATGTAATACACTGTGAATGAATACTACACAAGGCTACCATTATATTTTGTTAAAAGATGGGCTATGGGTTATGTAAAATAAATCCCTTCCAGCAAATTTTTTAATTATCAAGTATATTAATTCAGGTTCCGGCCGGAATTTTTGAAAATTCAAAGGCGGAACCGAAAAAAAAAAATTCCGCCGGACTGTATTTCCTACACATCTAATATATATATATATATATATATATATATATATATATATATAAATAAACATATATACCAAAGATAAAAACTATATATATATATATATATATATATATATATATATATATATATATATATATATATATATATATATATAATGTGAATTTTATCCTTTATTTGAACTTACCTTGCTACTAATCTTTGAAAGAGGTTTGTCACTGCCTCTAAATCTTCGCAATGACACTGATGTAAAATTTTTGTGTTGGCGCTTAGTGACCCTTTTTTTTATCTGTAATAGCTTTGCAATCTGTCCGTCCAAGACACTCTTGGCGTAGATGTTGCAACCTATGCCATAAAAAGAAATATCTCTAAGTTCAATTATATTATTATCATTCAGTCATTTCATACAATGTGTGATTGGGCCAAGATATTTAATAGACTTACATAAATTATAAAATCATGAAAAACCTAAACCAATTTCAATGTTAAAAATAAATTAACAAAACCTCAACTAACTTATATCTAAAATACAAGGTGGCCTTAATTTTCTTAAAAATTTCTTTAATATTTTTAATAAAACAAATGCTAACATATTTAAATTTGCACACTTTCAATATTTCAAGATAAATCTAAAATTTTAAGTTAATGGTGTAGTAAGCAGGTGTACATGAGGCATATATATAACCTAAGGTGCAATTTGTTCAGAAGGATAATCTAAGGTGTCGCCACCGCGTAAATTAGCCCAGTTTTTTAATTTTATAACTAGAATGATAATAATTATAATAATAAGTGTTACTTGTAAGAAGAATTGATAAAATGAGGAATGAACTTGGTAGGGAATTGTGTGGTGTGAACATACTCATAAGTGATAGAATAAATAAGTGTTTTAATAATTTTTTTTTTACTATATCGATTATGAGATATATTACTATTGATGGATGCATAATTGTGCGCAATGGGAAACTGAATAAAAATGGATTGAGTCAGTAAGGAATCTGAAGGAAAAGAATGAGTTTGTCAGAGGCTGAGAAGAAAGGTGCATAATAGAGTTTTGTGAGGGGGGCATCATCATGGGGCTGGCCCAGTGGACGAACCTACAACAAAAGATGGTATGGTAAGGGTCCATTGCAGTGTTGTGAAGCCCTCACTGTGGATTTTTACTGTGACAGGTTTCCACTTAAGGGCATGAGGGGAATGTGTATGTGGCAGAAGTTTCTTTTGTCTTAAGTCGAGCTCTTTCTATTTAACTATCCTATTTCCATGCATGCATGTCACACCTACTATATATATATATATATATATATATATATATATATATATATATATATATATATATATATATATATATATATATATATATATATATATATATATATATATATATAATGAGCATGTGGATCGTGGTCTATTACAAGAAAATAACTATAGTACCAAAACCTGACTGGGATATTTCTATGGAATTCTTTCAATATCAAAAAAGTATAACTTCAATAAAGCTACTTACTCAACTTGGCGAATAAGTTGTCGTTTTCTGTTCAATGAATTCATTCCCTATCAGTCGCAGAATGAATTAAATTTTTTAGCTTTTCCGAATTTTCTTCCAGATTCTTTTGTTGAACTTTTAAATTATCTAACGATGTTAGGAGAAAATCCAATTTTTGTTCAATTTTATTGGAAAGATCGTCCAGAGACATCTAGAAAAAATTATTAAAATAGATCTTCCCAAATTAAAAAGAAATTAGTTTGTAATATATATATATATATATATATATATATATATATATATATATATATATATTATATATATATATATATATATATATATATATATATATATATATATATATATATATATATATATATATATATATTATATATAAAAATATATATATTTATATATATATATATATATATATATATATATATATATATATATATATATATATATATATATATATATATATATATATATATATATATATAAAATGCCATCCAAATTTTCTGACATTTAAAATATATATGAGCCAGAACCCACCTAATTAGGATATATATTGAATGAAAAGGGAATGGATGATGCAGAGTTTAGTATGAAAGTTGTGAATGGCAGTAAGGTGGCTGCTGCAATGAACTCCTTGGAGGATTTAAAGGGACTAAGTTTTGAGTGTCCTTGGGTCTTACATGAGGGTATGTTGTTACCTGTGTTAATGTATAGTAGTGAGACTATGGTCTGGAATAAGAGGTATATATCTAAAGTACAATGTGTTCAGATGGACAATCTTAGGGGCGTGTTAGGTGTGAGAAGATTGATAAAATGAGATATGAATGTATTAGAGAGTTGTGTGGTGTGAAGAAGGGGTAAATGAGAGAATAAATGAAAGTACATTGAGATGGTTTGGTCATGAGGAAAGGATGGATGATAGTTGGTTGGTTAAACGGATGTATAGTGGTGTGTGAGCTGGGATCAACAGGCTGGGAGATCAAAGAAAAAGTAGATTGAGTCAGTAAAGGAATGTCTGGAGGAGAAAAATGTGAGTTTGGCAGAGGTGAGAAGAAAGGTGCATAACAGGAAAGAATGACAGTTTTGTGAGGTGGTATGGTTGTGGCCCACCTGGGTCAAGGGATGAACCCCACATTGATGAGATGCCATAGTGAGGGTCCGTCGCAGTCCCGTGAAGCTCTAGGGTGGATTTTCTGACTGCAACTAGTTCTCACTAAAAGGTATAAAGGGG
>JABUQX010102707.1:27500-30000 GCA_015478945.1 Trachelipus rathkii
GTTCTGCGTGTCGTAAAAAGCGACAAAAAGGACAGTGGTCTGGGTAGTGGTCCCGCTACCACTTATTAATGCCCTGAAATGCCTCATGCATGCTTGGATTTCTGGTGCATTTAGGCACCGAGAGAGAGAGAGAGAGAGAGAGAGAGAGAGAGAGAGAGAGAGAGAGAGAGAGAGAGAGAGAGAGAGAGAGAGAGAGAGAGAGAGAGAGAGAGAGAGAGAGAGGCTCCGTAATTAATAAGGTATATGAGCCAAAATGTTATGCCAAGCCAAATTAGGTCAGGTTGCGCTTGGCAATTTTATGTTGGTGTGCTTAGTCCGGTTAAGTATGGAAACACTAAGGTTTAGGCAGAACTATAAATAGTTAGAGAATAGCCGTATAATCAACAAGCTGATTGTGCTAAGTTTAATATTTTGTTCAACATTTGGTGACTGCCCTATGACCATCTTTTATAATAAGAACAGAATTCTTATTAAATTATTAGTAGAACTATTTAGATTGTCTTATCTATAATCTTACATTGATTCAATCACCTTTCTTTTGCTTCTTTAAGATAACTGTGCTTATTTATTTCTGAACCCAATCTCAATCTTATAGAACTGAAATCACAATTGAAATGGATGGAACAAAATATATACATAAAATTGATTGCACAAAGATATAACAAAGAAAAGATGAATGTTTGTTAACTATACCTGCCTGCAGGCTGGCTGCATGGCAGTATGATTCAAATATAGACTGCAGCACTGATCACCCTCTGCCGGCACTGCCATCTGCCATGCACTTTGTGCTATCATTCTAACTTCAGCTTCGGCTTCGACTCGGCTCCGGCTCAGCGCTCTGGCGCATGAGCCAACCCAGGGTCTGTCCTCTTCTCTAATCTGATTCATCAGCCGAATCCCAGCCGCCATTTATTTTCATCAATTTACAACCATTTCGCTTAGGAACTCAGCACTTCCTGTATAGGGTGGAGCGTGTGAAACCTCGGTCCTGGCAAGCTGACATACTCAGCCGTTTCAAAAATTAAGTTTAGGGGGATGCGTCAACTAGAACTCTCCTAAATTGAAGGGGAAATAAAAATAGACTTAGTGACGTTAGATAGGAAATAAATTACTATATATATAGTTTCCATTGCACAGCCTCCAGAGCACGTAGAGGAACGGTGCCCAACCCGTAGCTCGCGAGCAAACATGTTGCTCGCGGCTCGCGTATTCCCATTCATCACGTTTATTAAAAATAAAATTAAATTATCTATATATATATATATATATATATATATATATATATATATATATATATATATATATATATATATATATATATATATATATATATATATATATACGCCCGTCTGCAGTCGGGCTTCGGGAAACGCAGCTTATATATTAATGTTTATTAGTGGCTCGCCTAAAATTTTTTAATTCTTAATTAATTTGCTCGAGATAGACTAAAGGTTGGACACCACCGACGTAGAGAGTTGATTTAAATATCGATTTGGGGGTAAAAGACCTCGATAAATCGATTGGAATCATCAAAAATGGTCTAGCAATCATTTAAAACCTTCTAGGAACCGAAACCCACCTTTTAGGGGCTAAACAAACTAAGTTCAGGTAAAAAACTCAGAAAACAGTCATTAACCTCAAGAACGGTCTCCCCGACCTTGGAAATCATAACTTTGACACATCAAGTGCCAAAATCTAATGAAGTGACGGAAATTTCCAAATCAACAGCCGACATGACTCGGATTTCCTGTCGGTTTGGGGATATGAAACCTCCGAAAATGGTCTTCCAAGTATCAAGAACAGTCCCACAGGTCTTGGAAACCCGATCATTGTCGCGTCAAGCCTGAAAAACCGGATGTTACAAAATGCAGATGTTGCTTTGCAACATCCGCTTGCAACATTTTGGATGTCGAAGTCGCACCCCTTACTACTACTACTACTACTACTACTACTACTACTACTACTACTACTACTACTACTACTACTACTACTACTACTACTACTAACATACATAGGGATAATAATAATAATAATAATAATAATAATAATAATAATAATAATAATAATAATAATAATAATAATAATAATAATAATAATAATAATAATAATAATTAATAATAATAATAATAATAATAATAATAATAATAATAATAATAATAATAATAATAATAATAATAAAACATTATTTAAAATAATAAAAAAATTTATAATTAATAATAATAATAATAATAATAATAAAAAAGAAACTTATAATTAATACACACACACACACACACACACACACACACACACACACACACACAAACACATATTATTAATAATATTATTATTATTATTATTATTATTATTATTATTATTATTATTATTATTATTATTATTATTATTATTATTATTATTATTAAATTTGTTATCATATCTATGTACTATTAATTTTAAACATGCAATTTTTGTCCCCTGCATTTTCGACCTTTTATTTTGCCCTTAAAATATCGATATATCG
>JABUQX010102707.1:32500-45000 GCA_015478945.1 Trachelipus rathkii
TATATATATATATATATATATATATATATATATATATATATATATATATATATATATATATATATATATATATATATATATATATATATATATATATATATATATATATATATATATATATATATATGATTGTGTGTGTGTGCGAGAAGCACATATAACCATTATACTATTCAAGGAAGGGAGAGTAAGTTACAGAAGAGAGAAGTAAAAGAGAAAGAATTTGCACCTTAAAAGTGCCCCACTCGAAACAATTGAAGCCAAGCACAAACGCACGCGCACCGCTACGCACTCAGCCACTAGCACACACACGCGTCTTTGTGACCCAAACACACTCATTGCTCACTGTCCTTAACTTCATTCTTTTCTCCGCTAGACCCACATACAAAATGGCGTCTTTTAAAGCCACACAAAAAATTTGATAAAACTTTTTTTTTGATGCTAATTCCTATTGGAATTTTAATTTTAAGAAATACTGAGTCATACTCACATTGCATTTACAATGAAAATTGTTAAATGGAAACCATTGTAACTTTGTAAAAATTGACAAAAAATAAATATATATATATATATATATATATATATATATAAAAAAAATATATATATATATATATATATATATATATATATATATATATATATATATATATATATATATATATATATATATATATATATATATATATATATATATATATATATATATATATATCGGCGGAAGCAACCGTCACTACTCTATATATATATATATTTTTGGAATCAGCAGGACCAGGCGAAGGTCCACTCTAAGTCCTAACCCCAGACCACTTTTGGAGATATATATATATATATATGTTGAATTTTCAGATAGTTTTTTTTGAATGAATTCGACTCAACATTCATCCCTGATGAGATATAGAGTAAATTCATCGAGGAGAAGTCATAAGTAGTAGCAAATAACTACGGTCGGTAAGGAAAAAACTTCGGCAATTTTTTCACACACTTGCAAGAAACCCTACATTTTATGCAAATTTTTAATGAGTGATTTACCTTTTAGATAGTTTTGTGTATAATTATTTATATATATATATATATATATATATATATATATATATATATATATATATATATATATATATATATTTTATATAAAAATATAAATATATATATATATATATATATATATATATATATATATATATATATATATATATATATATATATATATATATATATATATATATATATTAAGGTGTTCCGGTAAAACCTAATAGTGCTAATATCGCGTATAACGACCGCGTTGCGTGTTTTAAGTGACCGCGTTAAAGATATTTCGTTCCACTTTAGTGATTAATTTTAAGTAGTAAGGATGGCAGATGGACTAAATCTAGACCAAAGGGAGAATGGAAATGCAAATGAGGAGTTACAGAGAGATAATGAAAATCTTGAGTTGAATGAAGGAGATAACGCCCAAGGACAAGGACATGAAGGTCCAGAGGGGGGTAGCGATGTGCTCGTTGCCCAGGGAGGCTCACCTCCCCAAGGGACCCCTCCAGCACCAGTTCCAGATCCGAATATTGGCCAAAATCCTGACCACACTCTTCTGAGGCAAGACCCCCACGGTATTAGAGAAGGAGAACCTCCGAGGAGAGAGGACCATCCCCCCTATTATTTGAAAACCGCCACAGTGGACAGCACACTGGATTCGCAATTAATGCCTATTACCGCACAGGGTGCAATAAAGAAAAAGGGCCGAATAAACTGGGGTGCCACAGAGCCTCAGACACCGAAACCCCATGGAAATAAATGGGAAGGTAAAGAAATAACCGTAAGTGCTCTACAAGGGCTAGAAGACCCATTATTGAATCCCGATCAGGTCAGGAGACCAGTTCTCCCACCTGCAGGGTACAACCCGGCTGCACAGCCACCGCACCAACCCCTAGGAGGGACAACAGGGCACAGCATGGCTGCTCAGCCACAGAACCAACCTCAAGGAGGGACACCAGGGAACAACACGTATTATAGTGGCCACCCACAGGGTGCCCCCCCTCCATCTTTTCAGCACAGTGGTTTTCAGTACAGTGGTATTCCACCAGGGTATACCCCTATGCCTAACCAGTCGTATTCTTATCCCGGAATGTGGAATGGATATCCTTATATGCCTCAAACACCAGGAGTCCCAGTCTACCAAGCAAATCTATTTACACCTGCTCTGCCTGAGGTGCCAGAAGCCCTAAAGCTTCATGGTAAAAGTTTAAAGACCAGACTCTGGCACGGCATCCAGTATGAGGAGTACGTTGTTTCATTAAATGAAAA
The DNA here is from genome assembly GCA_015478945.1 of Trachelipus rathkii. Lineage (NCBI taxonomy): Eukaryota > Metazoa > Arthropoda > Malacostraca > Isopoda > Trachelipodidae > Trachelipus > Trachelipus rathkii. The sequence goes on from JABUQX010102707.1 coordinate 34,793, forward strand.
GCTCAGTGCTTTAGGCGCACTAACAGAAGAACAAAAGATTACTTTTGCCAGATCAGCCATTACATCGAATTTGGATAGTGAAGCTAGGCATTATTTGCTCCATGATCCCGTTTTCTCTCGGTTTAAAAGATTAGAAGACTTTTTGGCCCAGTTAAAGTCCTACCTACAACCGGAAGATAGAAGAAATGTTTTCGAAATTTGGGTGGACTTTGTGGAATATAAAAGAGGGAAAGAACAGCTTTTTACAGATTTCATAGTAGGATTAAAGAGTAAGCTTAGAAAAAGTATCAGAGTAGGATGTATGACCTCGATAAAGAGGCAATGTTTAATTCTAAACATATAAAGGTAATGATCATTGGTAAAATCATGCAGAACCTCTCAGAGCGCAGGGATGGTGAAAGATTAAAAGAAAAAATATTGCAGATCATTGATATGGAAATAAGTTTAGCTGAATTGTTAGACAAATTGTATCTAATTTCGAAAGGTGCTTTATTGAAAATGGATAACAAGAGACAACCGGAACTCCGCACCACAAAAGTGTTCATGGCCCGAGACGAACGGGAAGATAGGCAGAAGTCAGAGTACAACAACTCTTACAAGAAAAATAAAGAGTCTGTCCACAAACCAAGATATGAGGATAAGAGAAGAGAAGAGATGAGATCAACTAATGTTTTCCGGAGGAAGACAGATGAGGCAAGAACAGAGCAAACTCCACGAAAACACAAAGGAATAATTAGAGGAGTGACCGAACACGAATTGAAAGAAAACCACGTTTGTTTTTCATGCGAAGTTATCGGCCATTCGTCGAGAACCTGCCGCTGGGGATTGCCATACTGCCGGGTGTGCCAAGCTTATCATAAAAGGGGCTCGCAACCCAGGTGCAGAGATGCTCCTTCATGGAAACCCTCTTCCGGAGAAAACCAAGTGTTCCTTCCATACAACAGCCAAGTTGATATGGACAGGGGCGTGAAAGCCCAGAAACCTGAGCGTTTCACTACAGACAGGCGAGGGCCCAGGACCTTCACGAGGAAGAAAGAAGGATACAAGCCCTCCGGTGAGAAAAAGAGCACCAGAGTTTATGTGGCAGAAGGCCAGCGAAGAGACTCTGAGCTAAGTGAAGAAGAAGAAGAGGAAGACAAGCCCCTAGATAGAGAGCCCTTCCTCTCCCTCTCCGAGGAAAGAACGGACAGAGAAAATTTTCGGATGGGGGCAAAGGCTGGAAAACAGTAAGAAGAAAAAATAAGAAAGGATATGATAAGTGGGTATTAAATGAAGAAAAAGATAAAAAAGTTGCCCAAACATTTTTTCAAGAAAGTGTTGAAAAACCATACAAACTGGGACACCATTTCTATACTAATGTCCATCTTACTCCCTCAATAGGTAGTAAAGAAGCTAGAGCTTGTGTTTGCAGTATATCCCTCGTAACACCCAAACGTTTAAAAGAGTTAGAGAAAGAAGGTAACTTCAAGATACCGCTCCGAAAAACAGACCTGGTGGTACAAGGGGTCGATAACAACCCAACTAAGTTAAGAGGAGAGGTGCAGCTGTACCTCCGCATGCACAAAGAATATTACCTCACCACCTTCCAAGTGAGCGAGGTGCAGGGAGAACCCAGTTGGTCCATGCTGTTGGGAAACAACATTTTATCTAATTTACCCATCACATTGAATATGTTTTCTTCAAAATTGTCTATCCACGAAGGAAAAGAGATAGACATACCAGTCTTTGCCAAATATGGTATCTATTTAATCCGAGAACACACAGATGAGAGCCTTAGAGAAATAAAGGACTCCCCTCTGCCCAGAAAAGATCCACCCAAGCCATCAGTGGCCAAGGGGGAGAAAAGTAGTAGGTATTCTAAATATTTTAGGGATTCTGATCGAACTTTAAAACATTTAAACCAAACTGAACAATCAGTTGCGAACCAATCTTTTCCACAGGAAAGGCGGACAACCCTGTCAGTCGACCCAGCACATGTTGCGCACGGTCCCCTTCCATTGCAAAGGAAGACAAGCCTGTCAGTCAATCCCCACCGCGTCGCGAACGGTTATTTCCCACAGGAAGAAGAAGCAACTTTGTCAGTAATACCCCCAAGCAGGCCCTCCGCGCCTCAGGGAAATAAAAGAAGTTCTGCATCGTACGGTACCGCTCGAGCCCAGCTGAATCGAGAGACAAGGAGAACGGAGCCAGAAAAGGAAGAAATCCTAGCCTCCCCTCCTCCTCACAGTCCTGCGGCCGGAGGAGCCAAGCCAAAACATAAGCACACTTCTACTAAAAAAGAAAGTTCGACTCAACCGGAGAATTTACAGGCTTCAACGAACCCTGACCCTAACCAAAATGAACATTTAATGATCGATGAAGATATTGTAATCGATTTGAAGGTGATTGAAAATACTATACTGCCAAGCAACTCATATGGGTACATAAAGGTTAGACCTGAGACTCAAGATGATTTTGACTTGGAGCGAAAGTGTATCATGACCCCAGCTCTCTCCAGAGGACCACTGTATATAGCAAACACAGTCAGTCCCGTAAGGAATAACAGAATTGTGCTCAGTTACATAAATTTGAGTGACCAACAATTCCATTTGAAAAAAGGGATAACTCTAGGTAATAGTTACCCACTAATCAGCCAATCAGCTGAAAGAAGCCCAGACATAAGTGGACACAAGCGAGTAGTGTCAGCCAATGTAGCCACATGCTCCAAAGGTCTATCCAAGACAGAATTAAGGAAAGTGTACAGAGAAATCATCGAAGAAAAGATGTCAAAGGAAGACGCTGAGAACAGCATCCTTGAAAAGCCAGAGTACTTAGAAGACTTGCTTAATCTTTTGATGACTTACCATGATGTACTAGCACTTGATGATGATGCTGTCCCGGTCTGCCCGCTTCAGAAGTTTAAAATTGAACTACTCCCTGACGCCCCTAAAGTAATCTTCCGTAAACAGTACCGGTTACCCCATAAGTACTTACAGGACATCGATGATTACACGGATGCAGCGTTGGAAAAGGGATATATCAAGGCCTGTTACAGCCCACATTCTTCCCCACTACTGGTAGTGGCAAAAAAGAACAGTTTAAAGCCAAGGGTGTGTCTTGATTACCGCTACCTCAACTCCTACAGTGTCCAGGACGTCTATCCTCTCCCATCGATAGAGGAGATCTTTACGTCGCTCGGGGGAAACACGATTTTTACATCGATAGACCTCCTCGATGCTTACCATGCATTAGAAATAGAGGAAGAAACCCAAAAGCTAATGGCGTTTAGGACTAGGAAAGGGTTATTCTGCCCTACCCGCTTGACCTTTGGCCACCGCAATGCCCCATCCTCCTATGCTAGGGCAATGACCATGGCCTTAAATCACCTTTTAGGACCAGTTGCACAGGTCTATCTTGACGACGTACTAGTGCTAGGAAAGAACGTTGCCGAACACTTCGAAAATTTGAGAAAAGTTCTAACTGCTTTCCGAGAAAACAACTTGAGAGTAAAACTGTCCAAGTGCAGCTTCTTACAGTCATCAGTTTTGTATCTAGGATTCAAGATAGGTAAAGATGGGATTAGCCCTGACCCTGTGAAAGTCGAAACAATGAAAAGTTTCATCCCTCCGACGAATGTCAAGGAGACACAGTCCATACTTGGTTTCTTCTCGTATTTTCGCTCTTTAATAGACAATTTCGCAGTCGTTGCACAACCACTGTATGATTTAGTAAAAAAGAATGTCCCCTTTGTATGGACAAACCAAGCAGACAAAGGAGGCTTTTGACACTTTGAAGACAAGTTGGTCGTACAAACCACAGTCACATCCCCGGGATCTCTGATAGCAAGGAATTCTTCGGCATACTTACCAGACGCGTGTCACTACGGGATTGGCAGGGGTGTCTTGTACCAGCTTTACTGACGAAGGGAAGAAGAAAACCCCCTCTCCTTCGTTCTCCCGGCGTACTCAGAGCCAAAGTGAGAAGAATTAGATAACGATGAAAAGGAATGCCTGGCCCCGTTAGTGTTTTGCTTTGCACATTAAGCTCTCCAAAAACACCTGCGTTTCGGCTATAGGTCACCTTATCACTGATAACAGCCCGCTTTGTTCTCCATCTTCGAACACAGAAACCACAGACGGAGATTAGGGCAAGATGCGTACATTGTTTCGTAAACAGTTTCCTGCCACCTTAGTCTATAAAAGGGTAACAAAAATCCGCCGGACTATCTCGAGTAGACACCCAGTCACCTTAATCGCTTCTTTTTGTATGCAAGCTGTGTTGGAAACACGAGGTGGATTTCACCTGCGAACAGCTGACTTCCCACTTGAATAGGGAAACTTTCATAAAAGAACAAGAAAAATGCCCAAGGTTAGGTAAATTGGTGAAATGGGTTAAGGAAAACCCAAAGACCTATCCCCACATTCTTATTAGAGGTGTCTTATACTACGCCACACAAAGCGATCCTTATGTCATCCAGGTCCCCGACAGTATGATCTACACGGTGATAGACCAATGCCATGCCTCGCTGGGCAGCGGACATGGAGGGCCTATAAGGACAGAAAAGAGAGTGAAGGAAAAATACGCTTTTCCCCACTTAGCAAAATTGGTGAAAGAATATTGCAGCCATTGTGTATCATGTGCTAGAGTAAAAGGTCACAAACCTCCAGTAGCAGAGATAAACAGATGGCCTCTACCCTACACACCTTTTTCACGCGTCCATGTTGATAGTATTGGAAAACTCCCCACTTGTACCGAGTCCGGAGCCAAATATATACTAGTTTTCCGTGACGTTTTGACGCGTTACGTCGAGCTAGTGCCTTGTAAAACTAGGACAAGTAAAGAATTTGCCCGAGCACTGCAAGAGAGAGTCATATGTAGACACAGCGCTCCCCAACTTCTTGTGTCCGACAATGCCCAGGAGTTCACAAGCCAGGTGTGTTTAAGGACTTGTGCAAGGCCTGGAGGATAAAAAAGGTAGAAATCATGCCTTACAAAGCATCCCAAAACGGAGTTGTGGAAAGAATAAATGCTGATATCGAGTCTTTCCTACGACACTATGTCAATGACAACCACAAAGATTGGGATAAATATCTGAGTTTCGCCCAAATCGCGATAAATTCCGCTTACAATCGATCTATCGGTTCATCCCCCCACTTCCTTTTGCACGGTTACGTAAAAAGGGTCCCTTACGAAATGGAAATTATGCTCTCGCCTTTCGTAAATAATACATAGCAGAAAATGGAGTTCATTTCAGATGAGGTGGATGCTGCTGACTCGGAAAGGTCGTATTAATATAACAGAGCATTTTGTGCGCATCGAGATTAAGGGTTGGACGAAAGAATCCACTAAAACATTTGGCAGCCACAACATAAGAAGGCAAAGCTTAGAGAGAATTCAAAGTCGGAGACTACGTTTTCATCCGAGCAATTAAGAAGCCTTATTCCATAGTTTCAAAACTATGTCAGTTCGAAGGGCATATATTGTCCGATGTTTGAGAGGACCAAACAAATTGTGGTAATTTTGCGAAGCCTTCAGTAAGACTTTTCCGCGCTCCATTGTGGGAACTACGCCGCATCTGCGCTAAGGTAGCTTGCCGCCTGGAGAAGTTTGCAGATACCACGGCTTTTATCCGACTTTTTGACGAACGATGAAGTTTGGACATCCTCACGAAGTTTAAAAGGATGTTAAACTCCAAGGAAGATAGAACGAAGAGAAGAAAGATGAAGATGCGCCCAAAAGCGAATCAGGAATCGGTTCAGAATCAGAGGATGAGGTGGAAGATTATTCTCCTCCACCCGAACCATCGTCTTCCCGTTATTATTTCCCAACTTCTCCACCACATCCAACCCAGTATGAACACAACCCTCTTCCAGATCCACCACAGCCGTCAACTCAGTTCGAATACAATTCGCCAACAGCTCTACCACCACAGTCAACACAGACTAGAAACTATTGGGAAAGCTATCAAGCCCCCATCAAAGAACCTATTCCGGTGGAAACCAGAAGACGAAGCGATGAAGTAGTAGAACAAAAGAGACAGAACGACGAAGTTGTAGAAAGAAGATATAGCGATGTAGTCGCAGGAAGAGCACGTGTTGACCAAGAATTCATCTGTTCCACTCCTAGAAATGACTTCCAAAGAACACCCTCTCACCCCTCAGGTCAAAGAAGAGAGTTCAGACCATCTTTGTCCCCCATACAGCAAGAGATTTCAGTAGATACCACGGTTAGAGAAATTTCACAGGAGCCACCCGCAAACGAAGGTGAAATATACGGAGCCTACGGCGGATCCCCTCCAAGAATTCCTTCCCCAGAGAAATCTCCCGATGTCCCTGAAAGAGATGGCCACTATCAAATTCCCACTGTTGTAGAATCACCACCAAAGGAAATCATCAGAGATGACAGAAAACAGGACCCGTCCTACAGACCACACAATTTGTTTTCTGGTCCCAGAGATTCTACTCCAAGAATTACAAGAAGTCAAACAAGGATAAGAGAGCAGGCTTTACAACAAGCAGAGGCTAGTGACAACACGAAGACTATAGCGAAGACTTCTGTCCAACCTCCGCCTGTTAAATTGGATTTGAATACAACAATAGTTAGAGGTGGTAAGACTTACTATCTGCCTCCCGGCTATTAATTCATTTCAATTTCTGTATATTCTTATAGATTTAAGGAGAAATCCTTTCGTTTTGAATAGATTTTATAGATTTAAGGAGATATTCTTCAAATTCCGAAGATACACTTTAATTTTAAGAAGATACTTTAATTTTAAGAAAATTGAACACACATATGCACTCGCATCTGTTCATGTATTAGTTTGGATTAGATAAAAAAGATCGATCATAGTTTAAGAACATTAGTTTGGATTAGAACTTCAAAGATTGAAGATGGACTTTAATTTTAGGACAATGTTGGACATACATTTGTATACCTTTTGTCAATTAGTATTTAAAACATTAATCTGGATTAAGAAAAAAAGTTTTTTTTATTAATAGATCGAAGAATCTTTAAAAGTTAAAAATGAAAGTTTCCTAGCTTTGATTAGAAGAGTTAGAATTATGTTAGTTTTATCTCGTCGACTTTACAGTTGTTTCATCATTTTTATTTTCTGTTTATTTTTTTTTACTACAAAAATTTTAAAAGATACGTTTTTAGCTCGGAGGAGGTTACACGGAAATTTGTATTTAAAACCCTATTACCTTTTCCTTTATTTTAGGAACACTTTTCTTTAATGAAAGTAAGTAAGTTAAGTAACTAAAATAAAGTTAAGAATCTTAAGTAAGCTTTAAGTAACTAAAAATAAAGTTAAGAACTTTAAGTAAGTAAGTTAGCAATCTAAAAAATAAAGCTTACAGCACACTTAAGTTAAGTTAAAGGTAAACTAAAATAATTAAATATGAGTTAAAGAAAACTTAGAATAGTTAAGCACTTAAGTAGCAAATGTAAGAACCTTACTAACAACTTTATAATTAAGAAATCATTTAAGTTTAAAATGCAAACAATTTGCTTAATTAATTACTAAGTTCCAATTTAAAATTTAATTACATTTATTTAGGCGACCTTGAAATTATTCTGAAAACAAATACTTCAATATGATTAAATATTTCAGAAATGGAATTCGGAAAATGATCTTGTTTCTACTCACCATCATAACGACATGTCAAAGCATAATAGTAAAAGAAAATGAAGAAACAAAGATTCTGCCTGGTTTGGTTTTATATCGCACCGGTGAAGTAAGTTTTATAGAAGGATATTTAGATCTAATCGTTTCATTAGAATGTCCCTCAGACGTAAAAGAAACTGTTATAAAAACAACCAAACTAGTGAACAACATCAAAGACTCCTTTTTACCAACGTTCGAAGCCACATTTCTGAATGTTTCGATCACACAAAGGGCTCACCAATGGGAATTTAAACTAATGACCATTCGAGTAAAAGTTCTAGCCCAGAAATTAAATGAAGTAAATGAGTTACCTTGGATCTCAGCACGATCAAGAAAGAAACGAGCTGCTTTTGAGTTCGGAGGAGACGTCCTCAACATTCTTTTGGTACGGCTACAAGATAAGCAAGTAAAGCTCCTTAGGAAAAAAATTAACATCTTAGGCAAAACTACGCTTCTAACATCAAACCTACTCATTACGAACTAAAGAAGCAAGTTAAAGGCGAAAATACCCGCACTATTTAATCAACATTTAGGCGGATAGCTTAGAAAGTTAATTTGACATTCCAATCAGTCTAAGTGCTACGCCATAACATGTATCAACAATTGGGAAAGTATCCGGGCATTAGTAACATTTAATGCGAGCAAGCTATAACAGTATAAACACAAATTCACAAATTGGGTGATAACCTCTTCTCCAACTCCGCTAAAAGTAAAACATTACTAACTCCACACCTTACTACTCCTATTTTCTCTTACCTTTTCGTTTCTTAGAAATGAACAAGAGAAACTAAACTGCATACGGTTATACCCCTAGAAACAAAAACATACCAATCTTCTTGACTTATTCTTGGACTATTCAATCTGCAGCTAGCCCTATGAACTAATTACCTTAATACCTTTTATCTCAGTGGAGAAATTCACTTCTTATACTTATACCTTTTCCTACCCATCTTCCTTTAAACAAATCTCTTGTTCGAGTTATGTACAATGACCCAAACAACTACTTCTTTGTGAATTATGGTCAACGGAAATACACTTATCTCAAAGAATCGGCACATCATCTTTGTCGACATTTAGGCCAACTAGCAGTTTGCCCTCAATCCCAAGTATTAGCTTCTATTGAATGATCAGTCTTGTTTGTTAGCACTCATCCTAAATTTTACCAATGATTTTTCACACTGCCCTATCGCAGAGTACAAACCTGTAGAACCCTATACTGTCACTCTAGGACACTTCACTCTTATTTCTTTTTCAGAAAAAAACTAGGGCTTCAATCGCATGTGAGAAACCCAACTCCATACAGCATGTGTATGACTATGTCTTTACTATTCCTCATGGATGTGCATTTATTTCTTCTAAATTTCAATTCAAAAATCCCATCCATCTAGAAAAGAACATCACACTCTCTTCCTTGATCTCCCACTCTGATCATGTTCTGTTCAACTTTCTATCACATGTTGCTCTACCTAACATCTCCTCTGTTCTATTTCCCAAGTTTCAAGCTCTGAAGGAAATCCATTGGAACCAAAGACTAGATCAATTAAACCAATCAATGCACCCTTTTACCCCGTATTTTCCACAAATTAAATTCATCCCATACATCGGAGGAGGAACCTCAGGAACTATCTTCTTCCTTGCGGTTCTTGTTATCGCGTACTTCGTTTGGACTAAAAGAGCTTACCTTTGTAGGAAGTGCATACCAGTAGTATCGAATCCAGCTGAAAGCATCCCACTTCAAGCAATCCCAACATCTAATGTTCGAATACAACTAGCACCTGAAGATGCACCTCAAGATAGCACGGTTCAGATTAGATCTCTGTCCCGTTCTCCAACTCCAGCCCAGAGGCTATCCATTCTGCCTCGACCTCCTATGCCTCTTCCAAATACTCGAGCCATCACTTCGGCTGAAGCTCACGTGACTTATTCCAATTGAAAACAGTCTTTAGGGTAAAGACTCCTTCATCAAAAGAGGGGTCCTTTATCGGAATAAAGGTGTATATAAATATACATACACGCTTTCTTCAGAACAAAATCAAACGAAATTCTTACTCTCAAAAACGATCCAGAACGTTCGTTAGAAACGGAATATTGTCACGTAGCAATACCTCAGTTTGATATCCAAACGAAAGTAAATTTACATGTTTCAATCTGTACGTATACTTCCGCCCACCTCGGCACTCACCTTCTCCTTTCCGAAAGAGAATTTAGTTATTCTGGCGTTATACAAGCAACCAGTTGTGGAAGCTGACGAGTGAAGTAAAAGTGATTTTTGATTGGGTAGTTACGCATATAACGTAATTAATATATTATATATATATATATATTATATTATATATATATATATATATATATATATATATATTATATATATACTATAATATATATATTATATATATATAATATATAGTAATACCCTTCTACTGCTTTGTATGAAAGATCTCTGCTTTAGTCAGAAATTATAGAAAAGACTAGTATTCTTTTTAAAGGTGACTTCAATATAGTATATAGTACATACCTTTTATGTAATATATAATATACGATACAAAATTTATATATATGGTGT
>JABUQX010102707.1:52500-57500 GCA_015478945.1 Trachelipus rathkii
CGGACGAGTTCTTACTAATTAATGGTACAGAGGGGGCGGGTAAGGCCTGGGCTTTATTTTCGACTTTTGTCAATAATTCTTCTAAGCTGCTTTTTCTTTTTCCCGAATGCTTGTCACATGCACCTTACTCCCATTTTTGGGAAAATATAAGGAAGATAAAGAAGAAGAAGAAGTGATATATCTATATATATATATTATATATATATATACTATTATATATATATATATATAATTATATTATATATATATACTATATATATATATATATATATATAATATAGTATATCATACAAGTATATAGTAAAAAGTTACTAGTCGCCACTGATATATATATATACTCATATATATATATATATATATATATATATAATATAATATATATATATATATATATATATATATATAATATATATAATAATTTATATATATATATATATATATATAATATATTATATATTATATATTATATATACTATATATATATATATATATATATATATATATATATATATATATATTAATATATATAGTATATATATATATTATATATAATAAATCGCAATTCGGCGATAACGGGGGAAATATTTGCATTTGCATTCGTGAATAGTGAAATTTGATATCTCCTAACCATCAATATATATATATATATTATATATATATATATATATATATATATATATATATATATATATTATATATGTAATAGTCGCCTCATATATATATATATATATATATATATATATATATATATATATATAGTAAACTACTGCGCCAACCGCAGCTTGGCGCAATCACACGAAGAGGAAAATTGTGGAGAGATTAAAGATCATGTAGAAGACGGAGAGAGCGCAAGAACGTAAGGACTGCGGAGAAACTGTCAGGCGATAAAGTTGGTGGGAGAGGGACGATACCGGACGGGAGGAATCGGCGGCGAACAGGAGAAATGCGGGGGCAGAAGAGAAATACGTGGACCACGGTAAGCGTAGGCGGGGAGCAAAAGGGGCAGGGAGGATGGGGAGAACGCGACATGAGGTGGCCATGAGCGAGACGTGTGTGACCAAGGAGAAGACTGGTACGAACATGGTGGTGTTGGGGAAGCGGACGGAGGGGAAGGTGGGGGATGGAGGTAGGATGAGAGGGGAAATAAGATCAGAGGGCAGAGTAGAAGCCACGAGTAGTGACCTGGAAGGACGTGAAACAGGGAGAGAGGAGAGAAGGGAACGGAGAGGAATGGGTTTAACGGGCGAGAGTCTGCAGGGGTATTACCAGGGACATCGATTTGGGCCGGAACCCAGCAAAAGGAAACAGTCTTGAAGCGACTGTGGAAGTGAACGAGGTAAGAGTGTACGAGAGAGATGAGAGGATGGGGTCTCATTACGGACTGCAGGGATTGGAGGGCACTAAGGGAATCAGAGAAGATTGTGGAGGAGGAGGAGGCCGTATGATGAAAGAGATTGACATGTAGGGCAAGGAGCGCAGCGAGTTCAGCAGTGTAGTTTGAGGCCCACCGAGAGAGACGGCAAGAGAACACACGGTCAGGGAAGACGACAGGCACCGATACCGAAGTAGAGATTTTGGAGCCGACGGTGTAGACGGAAACAGATGAGGAATGAGAGGTGACTTGGGCGAGGAAAGAAGATCGAAGAACGTGGGGAGACTGATAACGTTTGAAGCCTGAAACAGAAGAAAGACAAATAGCAGCAGGAGGAGAAAGTAACCAAAAGACTGAAAGAGAAGGAAGAAGGGAAAGCTCTCCCAGGAAAGGGAGGGAGGCGAAAGAAGAGGTGTCAGAAACGATACTGGCAAAAGGCCAGTAGGGGATAACTGTGGAAAGTGAGTCTATTAGTGGAGCAATAGCGGAGGAAGGTCGAGACAGGAGGGGGAAGAAGGTGCAGCACATGGAGAAGGGGAAGCGAACGGATAGGGGAGGAGGAGTTCAAGGCCAGGGACAGGGGAGTGGAAAGCCCCGGTGGCAATACGAAGTGCATGATGTTGAAAAGGGTCATGAAGGACCAGGGTAGTGGTGGCAGCCTGTCCGTAGACCTCCGCCACATATTCTAACTTAAAACGAACCAAGGAGACGTAAAGGCGGAGGACGGCAACATCGGCGCCCCACGTCTTACCGGCGATGTGGGACAACATATCCAAGAGGCGGAGGCTTGAAGAACGAAGTTGGCAGTTGTGGGTGTTTATGCGAGGTGGGAGTCGAGAAGGACGCCAAAAAATCGGTGGTGGGGGCGGACTGGGATAGGGGAACCGGAGAGAAAATGTGCAGGAGGAGAAGCGATATGGGATCGGCGAGACCAGGAGCAGGTAAAGAGGACCACGGCAGATTTGGAGAGGAAAACATGAATCCGTGGGAAAAACCACACGCGGAGCAGTGAGTGTTGGCCAGTTGAGGTTGACAGGTAGTGAGAACCAGGGAGGAGCCAGAGACATAAAGAAGGAAGTCACCGGCGTAAAAGGAGAAGCGAACGGTGGAAGGTATGACAAGAAGTATCGTTAAAGACCAAAGAGGAGGCCACTTAAGGGACACCTTCCTCCAAGAAGAAAGGGCGGGAAAGGACCGTGGAACAACGGACACGGAAGGTGCGGGAGGAAAGGAGAGCAACGATAAAAGAGGGAAAGGGGCTGCGAAGCCCGAGACGATGAAGTTTCAGAAGAATGCCGGTAGGCCAGGCGGTGTCATAGGCTCTGTGCAGATCCGAAAGGGCAGCAAGAACCTGTTGGCGGGACACGAAAACGAGAAAGATGTCGTGGTCAAGAGGAAGGAGGGGTTCGAAGGTAGAGCACCAACGACGAAAGCCAAACTGAGAGGATGTCAAATGAGTGAAGAAAATCAAGGAATGGGACGAGACGGTTGGAAACCATCCGCTCCATGACCTTACAAGGGACAGGATTAAGGGAGATAGGGCGATGTGCGAGGGGGTCAGTGGGATCCTTATTAGGTTTAGGGGCGACCGCGGCGGATCCAAATAGAAGGGAGGCGGGCAAAGAACCAACAGCGGTTGATGAGATCGAGAAGAAAAGAGAGCAAGGGGGTGGGCATGAAGAAAAAGAGAGAGAGAGATATCATTCGGGCCAGGGGCACCGGGCCGTAAAGAGTGCAAGGCGGCCAGGAATTCCGAAAGAGTAAAGAGGTGTTTGTAAGGAAGGGTCAAGGCATCGGGAGAGTGAAAAGACGGAGGGGAGTAGAGTTAAAAACAGAGAGGAAAGAGGGGTAGGAGGGAGAAAAATTAGATGCAAAAGTATAGCCTAAATAATCAGTCACCTGGCTTGGAGACGAAAGGAGATCGTCAGGAGCAGAACCGGAAGGAAGGTGGGCGAGGGGGGGGGCTGCGGTATACAAACAGGTGGACGAAATCGTAAAGACGGTGAGAGGGAGTGGTTGTATTAAGCGACGAGGCGAAGGTTCGGAAATAGGTCCGACGAGTGCGTCGGAGCAGACGGCGGGAAGAAACGTTGGCGACCTTGAATGTGGTGAGGGAGAATGGGAAGGGGGGCGCCTGTAAACCCTATACAGGTGCTCCTTCAAGGCATGGACCTGGTGGCATGAAGAATTCCACCAGGGGGGGGGGTTTGATAGATGAGAGGAATGAGACTGAGGGATGTGAGCAGCTGCAGCAGAAGGATTAACTGAAAGTACGCATAGGCATCATTGACCGTAGGGAAAAGAAGGATGAAAAGGAGAACAGGGAATGGCAGGAAGGAAGGCCAGTCGGTTTGAGAGTTACGCCACAATGGTAGGCGAGGCGGAGGATCAGAGTGAGCGGCCGAAGACAGAAGGATTGGGTAGTGGTCGCTGCCGTGAAGGGGAAAGTGGGGAAGGAGGGTAGGAAAGCAGAAGACATCAACACAGGAAGAACAAGAGGGACTGAAGCGTACAAACGCCGCGAGGGCGGCGTTGAGACAGACACGAGAGGGAGAAAGACGAGAGAAGCGGGAGAAAACGATCGACAGCTGGGGAGTTAATTAATCACCCTACAAGAAGTGACGCAAATTGAGATCGCCCACCAGGAGCACCGGAGGGGAGAGCTGGGCGAACAGGTGAAGATTGTCGATGGGGTAAGGGGCAGAAGGGTGATATAGAGGGGGCAGACTGTGAAGGGGGGACGAACGGATGAGACGGAGTGCCACAATCTGACGAGGGGTCTGGAGGAAGAGGAGAGAATGTAAGGGAGGAATGGAGGAGAATCGCAGTGCCAGTGCGACCAGTAGGATAGCCAGAAGAGGAGAAAGGGGGAGGAAGGAAACCAGGAGGGTGAAACGGGCAGTAAAACAGGTGAACCTCCTGAAGGCAAAGGACTCGCGGGGAGTGAAGGCGAATCAAGAGAAGGAGTTCCTCATAATTAGGGTAGTAACCCCGACAGTTCCATTGAAGGACTGGGGGAAGGCGGAATATCAAGAGTACGGGGGAAGGGAGGGAAGGGAAATGCGGAACGACTATGGAATGGAGAACGGAGGAAAAAGTAGGAGACGGGTTGGAGGAAAGGGAACTCGGGCGAGACCTTTACGCCGTGTAAGCTTTGCGGTGGCCATGAGCAAGACTTTCTTGTAAAGAAAGGCGGAGAAAAAAAAGGAAGAGGCAGGATGGGGACCGGAACAGTTGACACAACAGGGGGAAATGGGACAAGGGGAATGGTCATGGGAGCCACAGGCTACGTAAAGTTCAGTCGGGGATCGACCGACCGACGGAGGGGAGGGGACGAAGACGCGAACGTCGTAAGAAGAAAAGCCAAAACGAATATGAGTGGGGTAAGAGGTGGAGGAAAAGGTGAAAAGGAGGCGCGGGTTTGGAGAGTCTGTCGAAGACGCACACTAGACCATGTCGTTGGGCGTAGCCGAGGATATAATCGTAGGAGGTATAACGAAGAAAGGGGGCACAATAAAACCGTCCATGAGTGGAAACAATAGAGCGGTCAGCCGCGGAACCCCGAAGCCGGTCTAACGCTACCCACGGGACAAATCTGGATGGGGCATTCATGATCATTGTCGCGCAA
>JABUQX010102707.1:60000-76435 GCA_015478945.1 Trachelipus rathkii
GTATCACCGTACTCAATCAATTATTCCTCTTCTGTCTCCACAGCTACGGTCGTGATTCCCTCATCACTCTATGCGTCACTAACTTAACATACCGCTTGAATCACACCGAATTCTATCATTCTATCACCTTATCCACATTGACCCAACCATTCTACGAGAGACATACTTTCCATTATTCATCTTCACATTTACCCCTATTTACTATCACACAACTACTCACAACAACTCTCTAATATGATTCTATCATCTATTTTTATAATTCTTCTCTATCAACCTATAGTCACATAGCACCTAAATATAGAGAGAGCCATATCTGAATCACTATTGACCACTTTATATAGATATTCTATATTACTATTACTATTATTACACAGACTCAATTAGTTATCACTACCATTACAATATACACCGTATATATATATAAGAGTAGTAACAACAAATAATGACCTTCATGCGTTACGCACAAGGCACACCTGACCTTGAAGAGGTTTTTTTCTTTATTTTTTTGCGTCACTCAAGACTTTTACGTCCCTTTATATTCACTTTTTCTTTCCAATAACGACCTTCTCAACTTTGCATTCTCGAGGTGCAAGCTCTCTTGTCACTTCACAATTTTCCTACTAACACTTCTGCATCGCACCAACATCACGTTTCCCTTCTCATCCACACCAGCATTATCTCCTGACTATAAATATTTTTAATCCCACCCAGCCTTTTTACCACCACCTGCTTCCAGCTGGCGCACCAATCTAATCTCAATAATTACGGACTAACTGAGGTACCCTGTCCCTCGAGCGCTCAAGGTCCTGTGGTTGCGCGACAATGATCATGAATGCCCCATCCACACGATACGCATTTGTCAATCCTTACGCTTGCCTTAGTAGTTCGTACGCGTTAGACTCGGCTTTAATTCTGTCGAATACCTCTCTCTCGCGGTCTTTACAAAACCGCCTGCCAATAAATCCTCGCTTCCTATATCCTGTTTCAATACCTTCTCAAACTCATCTGTCGAAGGATTCGCCCGACTAAAGATACTCTATATTTAGTGCATCCACGCACTATTATACCTCAGGTATCGTGTCACCCATTCAATACCCTCATCTCAATATGGTAGGGTACCCTCATCTCATTACTCCCATTTCCAACTAAATTCTAACACTAATTCTCCCCTGCCAGCGCTCAACGCACAGCCTTTATATATTCTTTGACAACCCCATGAGAGTTACTATAATATATATATATAAGCTTAGTATGTACGTCTTACCCAGACATAGTATACTCTATCTACTAATATACTATATATACTAGTATATATCGTAGCTACTATACTATCTTTTATTTATATTATATATATCAACCTTTATTATATATTACTATACTATATTATTATATATATACATATATATATATAATAAGTAAGGCTAATGTATAACATTTTTCAAACCTAAATATATATACAAAGATTATTTCTTTAACAAAGTTGTTTATACACCAACAATAACGCTCCTCAATGAATTTTATTAAACTTTCACCGTTTAGGTGATATTGTTGTCTCTTTTTTTCGGTCCTTTACCTTCTTTCACATCGGAGTCGAGCGATTTCGGTTCCCAACTGGCATTAGCACTCACCCTAAAATTCTCCATTCGTTCGTAAAAATAAATTTTTTTTTTCAAAGTATCTTAAACAATTCATGTATGAGACTATACATACTTTTTATATGTAAATTGATTGACTAAGGAAAGGTGTCCTTAATCCTCTCATTATCAGTCGTCCATTTCCCCGGGTAGACCGTTTGACATGTCGGGACAATTGTTGTCTTATTCGCGATTTGTTCTGCTTCTTTACATTTAAAGTATATCATTTTAAATCTATACAGTGCCTTTTCTTATTCACAATAAAGCGATTGTGCTTCACTTTACTATTATAGCAATGGCCAGACCACACGAGAGCAAATAAAGCTTACAAACAGTGAGAGATGCGGTAAACAAGAGAGTGACAGCAGCAGCCGCATGCAGAAGAATGGACCTTTCCTCCAAACACCGTCTCCCTAACATTAAATTTTTTTTTTAAATTTATTTTCACTTCTCGTTCTTCTTATACCTGTTATGCTCACGTCAATAGAAGTGTCTTTCTCTGCATTTATATTTTATTTTACTCGCTGTTTTAGCACCTTTTACTCACTCATAAACTGTGAACGTAGTTGATATAACTCTTCTACCCTATCAACTACAGGACCTGACCATAAGATAATCACTTCCAACGAGAGGAACATCCGTCTTCCATGTGATATTATACTACCTCTATCACTTAACCTATATTTGTATATAAGGACTATTACTCATACTTTTCTTGATTTATTACGCTCATATTCCTACTATCCTAGCGTACGTATTCCTTGCTCCGGGCGAGTTCCCTGTTTTTACTGGCCGTTTCCCCACCCTTATATATAGTAGTAATTTCCTATATCCTACTACCCTAGTCATATTATATAATTCTTATCTCTATTATCTATAAGGTATTATAATTATACTATATACTACTGTGAGGTCGCTATAATAGTATACTATGTAGCGCTAATATATTATATCGGTGAGTGAGTGATATACGATATTTATATATATCACATCTACCTATACATTCCTATATATATATTATATATCTATATACTATATTATATTATATTACTACTCCTATATTCTATATTTACTACTATATCTATACTCACAGCCCTATATACTTATACGTATAATTATACTAAGATATTGAGTATATAGTGGCTATATACTTATATATACTATATATATATTAATATATATATATATATATATATATTACTATATACTCATAGTGAGTGATTACTGTTTTGGCACGATAAAATCAAAATTTGAGGCGATACTGATACAAGTACTCGCAATTTTTTCATTACCGATACCGATACTGTATACTTGATACCAAAAATTAATTTGCCGATACCCGATACTGATACTTTAATCCCTATATGGCCTAATATCTATATATATATATATATACTTATCATATAATACCTGATCTGGCTACTCACACCTATTCATTATACATCCTTATACCCTTTACTATATTAGCCCTATTAACCTAATATATATATAACCTAAATGGTCGGGTGGCTCGTGAGTGTTGTGTATGTCGATGCTGTCGTTGTTTAACGCTACCGCAGCAGCTACGTCCCCTGTCACGATCCACCTCGGGAGCAGAGTGCCTTCTGGAGATTCTGCCCGTGCCGGGGGGTGGTGCTGCAAGCTTGACATCAATTCCCTCCCACTACCACTAGTGAGGGTTACTGCAAGAGATACGCCAGATAGGCCGGGCCTTCAGCGTTCTATGTATTTTTCGCTCACTAACTATCCGTTCCCTCCTTCTACCTTAAGCTTACTCTTATCTGGTCGTACAAATTTCTGGTTCTGTCATCTTTCCTTCTCATCTGTAGGGCCAGACTACTAGCTCCCTCACGGTCGTGCGAAATGTTGAGAGCAACCCGGGTCCCCCTAAATATTTACTGCCCTATTCCTCCAACAAACAGAGGGTTGACTATATAGTAGTATTCCAGTTTGCTTAGTGTGCCTCGCGCGGAATCGGGTCACAGCGCTTCTGCTCGACATTCCTAACCCTCCCAGCATGACGAGACCGAGCAGCGTTGTCACCTTGTAGGCCTCACATCAACTCAATTAACCTTCGCATCAATCCTAATCTCACACCCTCACATACTACAATTCACATATTACATTCGGTACCACACATCATAGAAACTTAACATTATACCTGACAAACACATCCATCCTCACATAGCTATCCATACAAGTAATTGCCTCCTCCCCAACATCTATCTCCTCTACCTCACACTCTAGGGTTATTATGCATATGAGCCCATGCCCACTCCTACACACTACCCTTAACACTGCGACCAACTCAACATTGCATAGCTATATTTCATAGCACTAGCAACACTACACTTTCCACACTGTCTTCGGCCGCTCACTCTGATCCTCCTCCTCGCCTACCATTGTGGCGTTACTCTCAAACCGACTGGCCTTCCTTCCTGCCATTTCCTGTTCTCCTTTTCATCCTTTTCCTTACGGTCGATGATGCTTATGCGTACTTTCAGTCAATTCTTCTGTTGCAGCAGCTCACATACTTCAGTCTCATTCCTCTCATCTATCAAACCCCCCCCCCTGGTGGAATTCTTCATGCCACCAGGTCCATGCCTTGAAGGAGCACCTGTATAGGGTTTACAGGCGCCCCCCTTCCCATTCTCCCTCACCACATTCAAGGTCGCCAACGCTTCTTCCCGCCGTCTGCTCTGGCGCCCTCGTCGGACCTATTTCCGAACCTTCGCTTCGTCACTTACTACTACCACTCCCCCTCACCGTTTTTACCGTTTCGTCCACCTGTTTGTATACCGCAGCCCCCCCCCTCGCCCACCTTCCTTCCGGTTCTGCTCCTGACGATCTCCTTTCGTCTCCAAGCCAGGTGACTGATTATTTAGGCTATACTTTTGCATCTAATTTTTCTCCCTCCTACCCCTCTTTCCTCTCTGTTTTTAACTCTACTCCCCTCCGTCTTTTCACTCTCCCGATGCCTTGACCCTTCCTTACAAACACCTCTTTACTCTTTCGGAATTCCTGGCCGCCTTGCACTCTTTACGGCCCGGTGCCCCTGGCCCGAATGATATCTCTCTCTCTCTTTTTCTTCATGCCCACCCCCTTGCTCTCTTTTCTTCTCGATCTCATCAACCGCTGTTGCGGGGAGCCACTATTCCTTAATTTGTTATTGAATCCCTGAATATCATTAATCAAAAAAACTCCCACCAGAATCCCTCCCCAATGCCAACCAATCCCCCACCTCACCAAGCGTCACTTTTAGTTATGGCCCCTCCTACAACAGAGCTAACCTGGGACACAACTCACCGACCTACTCGTCACTCATCTCCCATCCTCATATTCTCTTGACCCTCCCCTCACCAAACTCCCAAAAAAAAGACCAACCACATTCACTAATTACAAAAAAGCTAACTGGACAGAATTTACTAACCTTATTCTAATTCTAATCCTAATACATGAAATACATCATTAATACTATATTATACCATAATCAATAATTAAATCCTATATAACCAAAACATGTGAATATAGCATCCTAAGGTTCACAGAAAATCCTACATCCCAAACTTCCCCGATAATTCAAGTCACTTATTAAACAAAGAAACTCCCTCCGAAAACTCAGACCATACACCACATTAACCACTAACCAAATAACTAACCTAAACACTCAGATCTGTAATCTCATAACCACTAACACTACTAACAAGTTTACAGAATACCTTACAAAACAACATCTCACGCATAGATAATAAGAAAACCTGGGAGGTTATAAAACACACGAAAGCAACTCGCAAAACAATCTTACATCAACCACGCTGGTTGTTCTTTGGCCGCTCACCTATTATATTAGGAATAACCGCCGCGTCGCCCTAAAATCTAAATAGGATTCCCAGACTGTACCCCCTCGCACAATCGCCCACCATTTAACTCACGCACTCTATTACACTGTCCCTTTGTAAGCTAATGGCAGCGGCTGGTATTCCCAAACCGCTCCCTCCCTCCCGAGATTCCCTACTAACCGATCTAACTCCGCTCCCTTCCCTCCAAAACAACAAGCAGACAGCCTCGCAAAACACTACGCTAATATCTCCCGTAAACTAACTCTCCCCATTAATAGGTTAACAAAAAATATAACTCAAAACTTCCCTTCAGAATCAAACCCTCTCACCCATGCCATCCTTTTACAACCATACATGATATCAGAGACAATCAAAACCTTTAAAAATTCACCACAGCAACAGGACCAGACTCAATCTCAAACTTCCACTGCCATAAGCCACCTAGCTGGGAAAAGCAATTCGTACTCATCACAGAAATCCCTTCATGACAATTCCTGGAAGCTCAATTATATGAGCCCCCTCAATTTCTGGAAACAAGCATTCACATACATGCCCATAAACAACCCAAAGAATAAAAAACAATTTCGACCTATCGTCTCTATTCCGTCCTCAGAATCCTCTCTCTCCTCTCCCTTCCATCAGCCCACTGTGCTGGAGAAACTAATATTTAAAAAAATATCCCCACACATCACGCCTCTTGCAGAATTCCACATGATTTAAAGCAAACTCATATCCAGACGAACAACAACCCTACACATCCCTCACTCAAAACTTAATTAATGGCTTCAACCAATCTCCATCACACAGATCCATACTTACAGCCAATCGACATAAACAAAGCCTTTGACACTGTTCCCACCACACATCCTTATCCAAAAAATCCTTTGTCAATCACCCACCTAGAGAAATCATGATATCAAAAGTGCTTGCTCAATTTTCTTAACCTATATCAGATGAGCGCCACAAGTCCTCTTCATAAAATACACTGCCTGCTCAGCACTCCATAAATTCTACATAAGAGCACGGCAGTTATCCACAGGAGCACCTTATCTCATGACTCTCCCACATGCCGTTCTCTTCAAGGTCTCTCTCCTCATTCCTCTTTCAATCTACTCTCTTTACAGAGAGATCATGCCCACCTCTACCAACCAATCCACCAAACTCAATTTACTTCTAAGATAATCAACATAGGATTTCCTTTGGCTCATCATGTTCGATGCCCTTGAACAAATAGACTGAATTTTCGTGCAAGAATCGAACATCGATTTCTTATGGGGTTACTTTTTTGTTTTGCCAAACAATTGGATTTTTTAATTAGAAGCTGTGAATGGAGCCGTCGATTTCGGATATAACGAAATCCCAGCCTAAAAAATGGTTTAATATTAGCAAAATTGATCAACTATTGTGATGGAGTTTATCGACTTGGAATTAGTTTATTGAGTGTTTGTAGGGAAGATATACTGCTGGTATTTTGGTCGAAAAGAGTGCGTCGAGTGACTGAAGACTGATTGGTGAAAAAGATAGGTTGCGTTTAGGAGTGGTTAGGATAGTGTGGATCACACATCTTTTACATTTGAACAAATGATTTAAGAAAATGAGGAAGAACAATAAATTGAATTTAGGTTTTTATGGATTTCCAAACAGGCGTATGATTTGGGTTATAGAGGGAGATAGCTCGTAATGGCAGGTTAGTATATATAGTGTTGGTGTGCATAGGCTCTGAATGGAATGCAAACAAATTATGTATGACATCACTTGAAGCGTTGTGTAAGAATAAATGGTGTCAAAAAGTGATTGGTTTATATATTTAATTCAGTGGCATTCCGCACCTGTGAGTCTGGGACACTCGTTGTTATGTACCTCTTGGTTATTTCACATTTGTATACGGATGGCGTTAATGAAAGAATTCGAGTTTTTGTGGTGGATGGCACAGGAAATGGTGTGATGACCATGATGGACGAATCGGCATGGCGATGTCGGCGCAGGGCCTGTGCTTCTTGGAGAAGGTGGCTACCTAATATAGTTATGAGCCTCGCTCTGGGAGGGTGATCATTTTGTAAGATTTTTACTTGTCTGTCAGATATCCTTTCCGAGAGACGCTGTTGCTGAGAGGTCTCACTTTAAGCGCGGCCGGTTTGACATAGAGAATTTCTGGCATGTGTCTTCTAGATCTGTGTGTAAAAGGGAGTGGGTTTGGATAAGCTCAAATCGCTAGCTAGGTCAATGCAGCTATACACGTGGGTCTATCACTCAACTGGTTCCATGCACGCTAAGCACCGAGCCTCGCGTGAGAGTGGTTATTTCGCTACAGAGATGTGTCATGAGCAGCTGGAACTTATTTCCAGTCGTTCACGTGGATATAACTACTTAGGTGAGTCACTCTATTGTACAGCATAGCTCTCGATGGTCGGTGAACGCGAGATCTGCCATATCGCTTCTCTTAGATGTCACTGCTCAGTGCACTATAGTTCTGCTGAACACTCGGCATTGGGCAAGGTGGCTTGGCTAGCAATAAATACACATCGCTTAGGTGGAATTCGTCGGCTTAAAAGGACTTAATCTAAGTCCCTATAGAGTGCACTAAGTGGTTCTTATACGATGCCCGCCAGGCGCGCAAGCTCTAAACATCCGGATTTAGATTATGGGCCGATTGCGATTCTCGACTGCCAGCCTCGGCTATTGAGAGCTCATCGTGGAAACCACGAAGCCGAATGACAATCTTCGTGATTTGCGAAGCGAGCTCACGTCGCGTCTTGGATATGTTGTCCACTATGGCGCCGGTAAGACGTTGGGGCTCAGGCCGATGTTGCCGTCCTCCGCGCGTGTTACTGTACTTCCATTGGTTGCCGTTGTGGAAGTTACGGAAATGTGCAGTGATGGTCCTTGAGGCAGGACACGAGAAATAGGCCGTGAACGTTACCGGAGACTGCGTCCTTCAATGAACCCTTTTCAGCCATCATGACACTCTCATTGAGCAACTGCAGGGTGAGGCTCTTACCCGTAATATCTTGAACCTCTGTTCTGAAGGAGAGAAAATCGTTGCAGCATTGTACTGGCACTGCACGTCCCGTGTTACGTTCCGTTAGTATTATCTGACATTTAGGTCCATGCATACATATCGTCCTAATGTGAGTGGACTTATGCACACTCGTTCTTGCCGGATCCGGTTTTCTGTCGAGATCCTTGGGTCACTCGGTCTTGCTGAGAGCCATTCCTGGGCTTAAGAGCACACTATGACGAATACTGGGATTTCGGCGACGTTGACTCGCAGCAACCTACTAGCTGTTACTCGATCCTCTACCATGAGGTTGAGGATCCTTTCGTCGGCAGTACCGCCTGCTGAGTCAGCCTCTAGGTGCATTTCCTGACTGCTTGACCGATGATGACTAAAACCTTATTACATTGTCGACTAGGGAGAGAGCTATAAATCGGTCGTTAGCGCTTGGTCGTATTCACCGTTTTCTTCTTCGTGAAGTCACTCGTGTACTTAATATAATCTAGATAGTCTAACTGCTTTTCTTTTTCCTTATGGCATATGTCATCGTTCTCACCTTATTACCGCTTTTTTTTTATATTTTTTTTTTATATTATTTTTTTTAGAACGCTGGGGGGTTAACTATGTCTCTGGCAGAGAAATGGTAAGCTGTATACAGAGTTAAATGATATACTGTCTGATTAGTGATCTTATCACGTTCATGGCGATTCTAGAGCCGTGCAATCGTCTAACCAGTTTCATTCTTCTCTAAACTGCTACTGCATTTCCTGAATCTTGTGCAACTCTTCTATTTCTAAACTTCAGTGTTTTCAAGTACAAACGCAAATTTTCTAAATTCTTATTCTCTTACGAAATCCACTTCAGTACTTAGTAATAAATCGTCGGTACTCTACATCCTTGGTGTCGCAACTCCTCAAAATATATCTATGTTTTTCATGCACTGAATACTCGCCGTAATCATCGTGACACAGCGCCTCGGATCTCTCTTTTGATTTCCTATGATCCTTAACGAAACCTAGTGCATAAGATGAGTGGCGGAGTGGGTCGGGTTTCGCCGTCTCCTATCCTTACATGTGGAATATTTGGACGCTTCCCCATACATACAGATTTGAACTTGTCTCTTGTCAACGACCGCTCATTAGACATATTAGGTGGTACGACCATTGTGCTTTTTTTGCTTCTCTATTTTTGAAAGCCCTAAAAATCTCAGCATGTATCAATATGCAATCATAATTGTAAATAAGTTTCAATGAAATAGAAAAGATCATATGGAAACAGCCAATTGTAGAAATGGCCTTCCAGCTTCCAATGACACAATTCTCCCAATTTTACAATCAAATCAATCAGTGATTAAACTTTCCATTTATGATTCTTTTAAAGTTCAATCATTTAGCACCGTCGCCTCCAATCCCCGTCTCGCACGCTTCCAGATATAGATATATATAGAGACCCAATAGTCAGTGATACTCTATCATAATATATGTACTAGTACGGTATCCAATCTGATTATACTACGTATTACTTACTATATACGTATATAGTATTCCTTTACCTATCTATAGAACTACGTATACTATTACTTAAGTGTCGTATCCATACTTAGAATATATATATCCACAGTCGCTTCATTAGTACACTATAAGTATATCACTTTTGAATATCGATGAGTTTCGCTACCAAAATATTAGCAGTATGTATACTATACCTCAGTGTATGACCTAATAATGATATTATAAAATAGTTAGTATAGTATATATTATATATATAATGAGATATTAGGTATCACAGTATGATATAATATATATATATTAATGATATTATATATATGATATATATAATATATAATATATTATCTATTAAAAAAATATATATATATATATATATATATATTTAGTATATCGATCGGTTCAAGTACAAGTACTTGGACTTTGACTTCAGTACATTTTTTGGAGTACTTGTACTGTACTTGCAGTTTTAAAACCCAGTGTACTTGTACTTGTACTTGCACCTCTTGTACTTGAAAATTTGCAAAAAACTTGCAAGTACTTTTGGCATTTTTAACTTGCCAATATTTTTTTTATATATAATTTTTCTATGTATTGAAATTATTATTTCTTATATATTCATAAATAAATTTATCCATTTACGAATATAAAGTATTTATTACATATATTATATATAATATATATATATAGTATATATATATATATATATATATATATATATATATTATATATTATATATATATATATATATATATATATATATATATATATATATATATATTATATATATATATATATATATATATATATATATATATATATATTATATATATATATATATATAATATATATATATATATATATATATATATATAATATATATATATATATATATATATATATAATCCTCACCTAGCAGACTCATTCAGTCCACGTATTATTATATATATTTTATATATATATATATATAAACCTCACACATTATACCTACTCTCAGTATTCCTCACTTCTCATACTACCTCTTATACTCACCTGTTTACTACAGTACATATACACAGTAGTCACTACTGACGTGCTTTACTAGTATAACAATTGAAACTGTACCTCTAGTGTAATCTAATATTTCATACTTAAGTCATATACTCAAATATCATATATTACTGACCGACATACTCGCCTACCGTCTACAGAGCACATTCAGGGTTCACAATGAATTTTGAATTTGAATTCCCTGCACCAACTCTGCAAATTTTCCCTGACCAGCGTGTTCGTCTATTTTTGCATATAAAATAATCTATTAATCATATTTGCAGGCCTAATTTCTCAGTTTCATACTTAAGTTATTGGAAAAATTACTTTAGAACTGTTTCATCATCATGGAAAATTAAATATTTTAATTTTTTGTTTTATAGTCATCATTGGTCCCTATACTTGCGTCCGGTCTAGGTGGTCAGCCGTCCACGCACTCTTTGTTTTTATCTTTCTGCCAAAATAGTAACAGTTTTTTATTTATGGACAAAAAGAAAATAATTAAATGCTTACGTTTAATAGCCACGGTTTAATCACGTCACTGTGATCACAAAAGTTTCTAAAACTTGTGGAGATTTAGGTTAACTGTTTTCTTCTCCTAGCATCTGATTTTTGATTTTATAGCGTCTTCTGTCAAAGCTTCTGTTTTTAACATCTTCTCTGCTCTTCAAGTTATAGATCTGTATGGATAAATTTTTTTCTTTTTTCCACCTTTTTATTCTCTTCTTCTTTTTGGTTCTGTTTGACTCTTTGAGAATGTTCTTCATATCCCCTATGGGCAGCTCTTACAATTGTCAACATTTTTTGAGTGATAGGACACTTTATGAACTACTTTCATGAGCTCTTATAGCATTGTGCACTGTCTTTGAGAAATTCAGAAATCAGATGTTTTTCAGATTCTCCACTAAAAATGCTTAATTTATAGAAAACCCTGCCTTCCACTGTCGCATTTCCATGCGAAAAAATCAGTCCTAATTTAATGAATTTTGCCACAATTCCACATAACATTGATTCCAGGTACTATAGAAGAAAAAACTCATCAAGTCTCTTAGAAAGACCATCACCATCCAAAAATGTTTTGAATTTTAATTCAAGGGTAGAATGAGGTTCACTGCAAAGTAGAGTGTATTGCGCTTATATTTGCTTTCTAGAAATAAGGGAGCAAGTCCATGGTTATCACATATTTACATTTCATCGGCCCCATTTTAAATTTTGAAGCTACCGCACTACTCACAACATTAATGTGTAAATGTTTCCCCTATATCTGCCCACCGAGTTCAAAGACATTTTTTCATCCACCAACCTTTAATGCCCATAGTATTTTCAGATCTTTGTATCATCATCTTATGCAAAAAGAGATCTTTTTAGAAAACATCATCCTCTTTATGCAAAGAGGTAAACTGATAGATAAACATGTTTTGGTGTTAGGAGTAGGAATAGATGCAGGGTCATAGATTAAAATCGGTTTGAGTATGAGTTAGAAGTTTGATGGAATGGCATAATTTTGCAGTGCACACACTTTCACTAATATTTGTATTATTAGAACACGAAACGAAAAAGTTTTTCAATGATGGTTGGTCCTGCGGAGTTTTGATTAATTCAAATGAGTTTCTCCTCTTGAATGTGAAACTTCGGCCTGGTCCATTGTTAGATAGATCAAAGTTTTTTTACATACTTTACAGTAATCCTTGGAACTATCAGGTCCTTTACCCAACCACCTGATAAACTGGTGGGTTTAGTTTGACGTCAACCACTGGTCGTTAAAGTTAAGTTTTTTTGTTTGAAGTCATTGTATAAATTAATAAATACCATTAACTGCACAAAAATCCAAAATCAATTCGTCTCAAACCTCAAAAAAAAACCACCTCAAAAAGTATAAATCCTACCAAAAAGAAAAATATATAAACGGATTAAGTCACTGAAGTCTATAGTCTTAAACATCCATAACCAATTCAACCTTCAATCAAAGGATGAAAACTTGGAACAGAGCCTGCTACGAGCAGAATAGGAAGAATAGTAGGTAATAGTGACCTAAAAAATAGAAAGAAACAGGGATGAAAGTAGATTTATGAATGTCATTCGCTCGCCCATCCTTTTCAATTCACTTTATGACAACTACATTCTCTTATTCCACAATTAAAAGGAAAAAATATATCAAAAATATGCAACTTGGTCCATGGATCATTCTTCATGAATGTTCTGAATTTTAAATATCCTGACTTTCTTTGGAATTTCCCCCGACTTCAGCATATCTTAAACGTTTCCCGCCCTGACTTTCCCTGACCAATTTTTTTTTCTCTGACTTTCCCTGACTTTCGTCGGTTTGAGATGCCAAAATATACAAGGATTCTAAGAACTGAAGATCGGGTTCCTCAGTTTGGGCGAATATTCAAAATTCCTAATTCCTGTACTATGGTCGTTTTCCTGAAGAAGAATGAGCATTTTTAACGAATAGAGGGGGTGATTGTAAATGGTTCTAAGAAGTTCTTAAATGAATACTTATGCGCTCAGCATACGTATAGGAAGGTTTCGTATTGTTTTCCTATGGCAGGTTAAGGTAATCGCAGTCATCGACTTTGTTAATAATATCTGAGAAAGCATAAAGGTAAAGGGAGTTTACCTTTGAAAATTTAAATATTTCCCAATTTTGTTTTCACTCGAAAATCTAAATCTATATTTAAACTGTGTAAATTTTGTTTTTAAAACCACATCAATTTTAAGTCGAATTTCGTAACTGATTTTCCCCAGAAAAGGCAACCCCATATACAAAATATCCTTAGAAGCTGTTAATTTAAGCTTGAGGTTTGTCTTTAAATTTTGCTGAAAGTAAATTTCGAAAAGTTGAGTCAATTATAAGTTCTCTGGGAACCCATTCTTCAGAAAAAATGTTTTCAGGAAATCAAGTTATTTTGTAAAATTAACATATAAAGGAAATTTTTGTATCCCCTGTCAAAAAGAGTTTTATAATTAAGTTGATTTTAAAAATATGCGGAATGAAAGATAAATTTTTTTCAGTCAATCCACTAAAGAGTATATAGCGGATGGGATTGATTGATTTGGAGTTGTGTAAGCAAAGCGTTATATGGAGGGTATTAGTTCCAAGGGATTGGAAGAGAGCAATAATAGCACCCTTATATAAGGAGGGGATAAGGTAACTGTAGGTATTATAGGGGGAATTAGTTATTGAGTGTTTGTAGGGAAGATATATGCTGGTTATTTTTGGTTGAAAGAGTGCGTCGAGCTATTGGTGGTAAAGGGATGAGAAACAAGGTGTTTGTTGTTTTTTTTAGTTATCACACACCTGCTCACGGGCAAGCCCTAATTCAAGTCGTTTAGTAATGTGTAGAGATGTGGGATCCAATCTTTAACACTCTCGATACAAATGACTGCCGGATATCGCAGGGCAAAAGCAAAGAACCGACATACGCATAGATTTCGTTAGCAATAGTCCTTTTCATGCGCTTGGTCACTTTATCGTTTTTGCAAAGGCGTACACACGTTCTACGCTTACGAATGCCAACACTTCATGTATATCGCGTAGGTCTGTCGAACGCTCTATCTCTCGTGCCACCTAGGTTTGTCTAAGCTCCGCACTATATATATGGTTGGTGTGCAGCTTCTGAACTATGCGACCACTTCAATAAGTCAGTGGTACCACGTATGACGTACTAGCTGGAATCTTGGTGCCTGCAGTCGAACATTTGTGACATCTCCTGTTCAGACAGACAGCTCCAGATATCAGTGACTCGTCGGTTGTTTCTCAGGATTAAATTATCGCTGAAGCTCTCAGCAATCGCCACCAAACTGATGGCAGGGAGTGATTTGCTGGTACAGTTTGGCTTTATACGCGATTCCTTAGCGTATCTATGCGTCTCTCTCCGTCTTCTACATGATCTTAATGTCCTTTCCCTTGTTATTCAATTGTTAAACATATATGTGATGGGTGTCACGTCGAAAAATATCAATGTGTGAATTAGAACGCAAGCTGCGGATTTGAGGTGGGCAGTAGGTTACTGGATATATAGTATATAGGTAAGCATAGTATAGTATAGTTAGTAATGATGGAGGTGGTAAGAGGTGGAGGGTTCCCTAAACCATATTATATGCTCGGATGATTTGGTTTTAGTAGGTAGTGGGAATATCCTGAAGTAGAGAAGTTATATTAAGAAGAATTTATATATGGTATGAGTAATATATTTGGAAGTAGTAGTAGTTAATATAGGATGGTGGATATTATTTTGAAAGTAATAATATCACTATATATTATGTTGGATAATGAATTAAGTATATAATGATGGTTTGAACTTATACAAATTGGATTCAGGTGCTAGTAGTACACGAATGCAATACTATCAGGGTCAATACTGTGTCCTCCACTGGTTATGATTTGGTCGGCGCGAGATGCTGGATATAATAAGGTCTGAGTTTATAATATATATGATTTAATGATAATAATATATTGGAATGATAAAAGGTTTAATTTGGATGATGCAAGTGTGGTAAGTAATAAGGTAATAGATGTATATGTAACACACTGTATCCTTGCAGATTAGGTGTGAGTCCTGAGTGCATATATTAATAAACTAAGTCTGTGATGGTATTATGTGTAATATTATGATAAAGGTGACTTATTTATGTCTTGAAAAGTATGGATCGATATGCTAGTAATCTTTTAATAACATAGAATAGGCCATGTATTTTATGACACCCTATATATTATGACTTAGTACATATATATAATAATATATATATATAATATAGTAATATAATATGATAGTTAGGTGATGTTATCACACTAAGGTATATAAATTATGTAATATGACTATTGATATGTATTCCCTGACTATTCGGCTAGAGCGTACTATGCATACATGCAATGCTTCAGCCACCCACAGAAATTCAATGTAGCCCAATGAGTCACCTAAGCGAAAGTTTTACTATATCTACTCGTATAATAATCGTCGTTAATTGTTTGGTGAATTATTTAAATAAGAGTAATGCTATTTAATTATTAAGCATTATATAATAACTGCATTGCCATATTCTAGCGTCAGTGTTCATGATCATTAAATTATTAGAATAAGTGGAATGTATTATTATATATAATATATACTATTTAGTATATAATATTAAATATATATACATATCATATATATATTATAATATATTATAATATAATATATTATACTTCTTCTCTTCTTTAATCTCCATTATATTTTCACTAAAGAATGAAGTGAGTAAGATGTTAACAAGAAAAATGTACTAATGTTTTACGTATAACGAGTGACAAAGAATAGCAGTTAAGAAGAACTATTATGCATAACCAGTCGTAAAGTATGAAGAGCCCCCCCAGTGGTTAGGAGTCGCATGCCCCATCTCCTTACATTACTGACTATACGTTATGACACTCGTTCATGTTTCAAGGATTCATTA